>JBAMIE010173885.1:0-14528 GCA_037177295.1 Kaempferia parviflora | reverse complement strand
GATAACTAAACACCCTTACTGCTGCACCATAGCACCGAGGGTAAATTAATATTTGCAAGTTAGTGATTAGGATGAGAAGTTAATGAGATAATGGTAATTTTTGTTTATTCATTTAATATTTTCTATCCTACTTGTTTTTTTTAAAAAATATAATAATAATAATAATTATTATTATTATTATGTGATTGTCCAAAAGTTTATACCAATATTCAAGTGCGTTTTGAAAAATTTGCCATACTCCTTGGGCCCGGCCTCCTAAGTCATGCAAGGCTTAGCCCTACTATCCTCGGGCCAAGGCTTGGGATTGATAAACGGGCCAGGTTTTCAGTATCAACAAGATATGGAGAATTTGGGTGATTAGTTTTAGGTTCTGCCCATCATCACAGCCAGTCTTCGTCGTCCCCAAAGATAAACCCTAACGACTACCCAGCAATGTCTATGACGGCGGCGACAGGGTTGCTTCGGCGGGCGTCGTCCCATCTCGCTCGTGTACCTCGCCTTTTTCTTCCTTCCGTATCCTTCGACAGGCTTCTCATTCCGGAATCGTCGGTAGGGGCGGGGCCTCTCCCTGGTTTTTCTTCTCCTGGCTCCATGGAGCTCATGGCAGTTCCAAAAAAAAAGGTGCGTTCTTTTTTATCTCCTCTTACTTTCTTATCCGTCTTCTTGCTTTCCACATTTGATCGATTAGTCTTCTTCTGATTTTTGGAGTTTAATGGGTTTATTTATGTGTGTTATACCGTGATTTTTCATTTTGCTATATTTTTTTTTTCTGGTCCATTAGTGTTGCTAATTACGCACTTTATAATTATCTGTTTGATGCCAAGCTTAGGAAAATAAAACATTTAAGTGACAATTACTTGATAAAAGAGGTATTTCTTCATCTTTCAGGAAAAATTCCAGTTTATTTTGATGTGTTTAGCTCGCTTTCGAGACTCCTTTTTTATGTTGATTCTTTTTTGTTGTGGGCTTCAACAATTTGGTTGCTTCGTTGCACTTTCTCAATCTGAAATCATAAGGCGTAATGGCAGCCTCTAACTATGATGTTTACAAACAGGTTTCTCCTCATAAAAGAGGACTTCGGAATGGACCCAAGGCCCTAAAACCTGTTCCAGTGATCGTTCGTTGCAAGTAAGATCATTTACGTTATGTTATTAACACATTTTCATTAGTTTAGCAATTATAGATGCAAGTTACTATTTTGCGATTCAGTAACTCTAATGAGGTAACTCATAGGAATACTAAGCAAAATTTTACTTTTCAACGTCTTAAAATTTTCTTTTTTGTTACTTTTGTCTATTAGAATTTAGAAAGCATCCCTAAAGCTGATAGGAGTATCTCTTGATAACAACTTGTAAATCTCATGATTAATTTTTGTTGATGGGTTCTGACTGCTTGTTTTGTTTCCAAGTTGAAATATTCTTGGTTATTTTTCTTGTTGTCATGCATTTTGTATGTGCTATTTTTACCCAGACAGGGAAATTGGGGCTAATGTGGATTTATTTCTTTTTAGGATGACCAATGGTGATTTTGTTTGAGTTTCAATAATGTTGTCATTTTTTCCACTAAATGCGATTGATTATGTACCTTTGCAGGAGTTGTGGACGAGTTAAGTTACCACACTACTACTGCTGCAGCGGAGATAAGGGAAACAATAATACAACAGACTGATGGAATAAGTGCAACATTGGACAGAGAAAACAGCTCAACTAAGAGCCTTTTTACTAGTTGGTGTTTTAAGCCTAAGAAGATTTTATTTCGTTCCTATTTAGTTGCAGGAACTCACAGAGTTCAAGTCTGGAAATGAAATTTATATGAATATTTTCAAGAACCAAATTATAATATGGAAAAGTTATGAACTTCCAGAATGTGTTCAATTATCAATGAAAAGTGCTATTTAAGACTGATACGTGCACAACTCGCTTCCGTTTTTCTTGGTTAATGATGTTCATTAGCAGATGATGTGCGGAATGCTGTAACAGTAATTCAGTAAAGCAGGCATATAGCTCATTTATAGTTGAGCTAAGTATGTGCGGACGTGTAGATATAATTTCTTAAATGTTTGTGTATCATTAACTCAGTTTGAACCAGTTATTGGGAAGTGTGTGCTTTGACATGTTTTGGATTATTTTCTTAACTGAAATGTAAAAGCACTTCAACCTGGTGTTTTGGGATCACATTATTAGCTGCATTTTTGTGCTGAAAAAGCAAAAAAATTGTACCTGCAAACCTATGATTAGAATTAAGAACTGAAAACATAAATGTAGAATAGATGAATGTGTGTGGAAGTGTTACTGAAAAGGATAAATATCAGTTCATTTTGATTTATTGCGTGTGCAGATGTGTAGATGGGTAGCATTTTGAAGCATCACCAACATTGACACCAAGTGCCTCACCAGGCCTTAATCACCTACAGCATGTACTTATCAGATGAGTTTTTCCTAGTGCTTTTCATGTTGTATAGTTTTCAGGCCTTTTATACTTTCATATTCAAATTTGCAATCCAGTAGCACTTTTTTATAAGAAAGCAATAACAGTTGGTAGTTGTCTGTGAAAATAACTTGTATCATGATCTGTCTTTATGTACGGTGCTGCTGCCTGCCCTAACTTAAATTTGTATTGTGGACTTTTATTCCATTCTAACAAATGAAATAGCCGTACTATTATAGCTTAGCATATCATATGTATCGGATCTAACAATATGTTAACTGCTTTTTGTTCCACACCCATGTATCATGAACCTGCAGTTATAAGCTTTGATATCAAAATCAAAGTTTATCATCTTTGATACCAAATTATAAGTGATCTATGGCCTTAATTTCACTTTGTTATACTTGTTTATTTCTGAATTGATTCCGAGTTAATTTTCTGAAATTTCATTCAATTTTGGAAATTTGATTCTAGTTCTGAAATTTGATTCGTTGTTAAATTTATGTCGGCTTGGCTTCAGACAAAAAACCTTCATGGCTTCATGACAACTTCAGATTCTGAAAAAAAAACTGAAACTTAATTTATGAATTCATTTTCTGGTTTGTAAATTGAGAGTGACTGTGTTTCTGATACTGGATTCCAAATGGGCATGTCATGGTGTTGATAGATTTTCAGCGATGGTGATGTGGCAATATTGGATTCTCAGTAGATTTTGGTAGCATTTTATCTATTTAGAGGTGTTTTCAAATGGTGCTGCATCTATACTAGCAGCAATTTCAGTGATCTAAATTAAAAGGTTCAACTGAATTTTGTGTTGCTGCTTTGATTCTAAACTTGCAGCAGTTTTGCAGTGCTATTACTTCAGTGATCTAAATTAATTTCAACTGGATTTGGTTATCTGAACCCATTTTATTAGCTTTAGCTATCTGGATTTTGGTTATCTGAATTGAAATCAGTTTCTCTGACAGCAGGTAACTGAATTCAGTGATCTGTTTTGAAAATTCCAACGGAGACCTCAGGAGTTTCGGAAAACTGCTACGGTAGGCCATCAAAACTTGAATATATATATCCAGTATTGTGGGTGTTCAATTTGTTATATCAAAATTGAACAAACTGATTTTTTTTAACAAATTAAGATGATTGAATTTTAGTATGAAAATGGGATAAATTGAATTGATAAAAAATTAATTAATTCAGTAAAAAGTAAATTGAGATATTGAATTTCAGTATGAAAATTAAGAGTGTCAATTCGGTGGGTCGGATTAAGAAATTTTTTTTTTTTAACTCCCAACTTGAATCCGACCCAAACTCAATCCGAAACCCTTCAACCTGAATATGAACCTCATCAACATGAACTTGATCCAGGCAACTAGTATAACCTGATTCAACATAAATTTTTAACTATTTTTACAATAATTCTTTACTTTTATCTCAACACCCCATCACTATCGTACTAACAATTATTTTAATATACATAAAAATATCTTAATTTTTAAAATAAAATTTAATTTAACCTTAAAAAATCAACTAACTTTTAAATTCACATCAACTTAAATCCAAACCCAACCGATAACTTTTAAACCGAATATGATCAGAACATAGAAATTTTCAACTGAAATTTAATTTTTTTTAGTCAACTCGGATTGAATTATCAGGTCAGTATTTAATTACTTAAAAAAATACGATTTCCTCACATTTATTATTATTTCGAAGTACAATATGTAAAGCCTGCAGCAACGCTGGGAGAGAGAGAAAGCAACCGACACGGCGACACCAAGAGCTTCCGCACTCCTGACATCCCAATAATTATATAGTACGTTTTCTACGGTCACTTAATCAGCCTGCAGCCCTTCACTAAGATGGGCCCACCGCTCGATGGGTAGAAATTGTCTTCGAATACAACAGGCGCAGCAGGGCAAGAATTAAAATAGAAAAGAATTCTCACCCAACCTCCCACCCACTCACGAAGTCGACTACTGGTTTCGTCCGTGGCCCCCAACGCGTATTGAAAACGGCAGACGAAGACGGCGGCTTCCCTCGGCGGTTAAAGCGTCGTGCTCACTCACTCACTCACCGCCCATTTCATACGCTTCACGTACAATTATGCCCACACACGTTTTCTCCCATGGAATTTATTATTATTATTATTATTATTATTATTATTATTATTATTATTATTATTATTAAAACAATTAATTTAAAATAGTTTTATTTAATAAAAAAATTAAAGGAATAAGAGTCTTCGAGCAAAAACAAGCAAAAGTCTGAGACGGCAGGTGGAGGTACTACATGGCTTCGAGCGTCAAGCAACGACGACAGCTCGTCTTCCATTAGCTCACGGGTAGCCGGTCCTTTTTTATGTGAACGAGTCAATTTACTCTTTAAACCATAAAGGGTGTTGCAAACGGAGCAAATAGCAATAATAATGATGGCATATTGGTCTTTTCAATCCTTTTGGCGATGGATTTATTTACCTCAACGCAGTAGACAAGTTTTCGTTGCGCACCCGAAGGGCCCCGCTGTCGCCAGCCTGTTACGTTGCGTTTCGTCGCGCCACGTGTTCATTTGGCATTTCCGGTGTTTTGTTCCAAGTTCTACCCATCGTCGCACAGTCTTCTTCACCTCCCTCTTCTCCTTTGGCTCCATCTCTCTCTCTCCCCTCGCTGATCGGAAGGGGAAGAAATCGGCGATAAGGGGGTTTCATAGAGATCTACTCCGCCGTCGTCGCCGCCATGGATCGCCCCTCCGTTGGAGGTGCTACTGAGCTGCTGCTACTTTATGTCATGTTTGTCGTCGCCGTTGCTGTCTCTGCACCGACCTCCTCGTCTTCTTCGCCAGCATCGCCTGGATCTGACTCCTCTGCCATCACATTGGCCGGCGTGTCGAATTCTACCGGGCAGATTAACTCCAATTCCGTCCTCGTTGCCCTTCTCGACTCACGCTACACTGAGCTGGCGGAGCTGGTGGAGAAGGCCCTCCTTCTCCCGTCCCTCGAAGCCGCCGTTGGCCGCCATAACCTCACTATCTTTGCCCCAAGAAACGAGGCACTCGAGCGCGATCTGGACCCTGAGTTCAAGCGCTTCCTCCTGGAGCCCCGGAATCTCCGCTCCTTGCAGACACTTCTTCTCTACCACGTTGTCCCCTCCCGTATTGCTTCCGGAGTCTGGCCTCAGGCCCGCCACCCCACCCTTGCCGGGGATCACCTCCACTTGGAGGACAATAAGGTCGGCCTTGCTGCCGTGGCGCAACCGGACGCGGTGATTCGCCCCGATGGTGTGATCCATGGAATCGAGCGGTTGCTGGTGCCTAGATCCGTGCAGGAGGACTTCAATCGTCGGCGGAACCTAGCTGCCATTTCTGCTGTGCTTCCTACCGGTTCGCCGGAGGTTGACCCGCGCACCCATCGGCTCAAAAAGCCAGCGCCGCCGGTTCCCCCTGGTGCCCCACCAGTGCTTCCTATCTACGACGCCCTAGCCCCTGGTCCATCGCTGGCGCCTGCCCCCGCGCCTGGCCCCGGATCCGGCAAGCATTGGTTCGATGGAGAGAGCCAAGTGAAGGACTTCATCCAGACACTCCTCCTTTACGGTGGCTACAACGAGTTCGCCGACATCCTGGTTAACCTTACGTCGCTCGCTGTCGAGATGGGCCGGTTAGTGTCGGAGGGCTACGTGCTAACCGTACTGGCGCCGAGCGACGACGCCATGGGGAGGTTGACGGCGGACCAGCTCAGCGAGCCTGGCGCGCCGGAGGCGCTCATGTACTACCACCTCATCCCGGAGTACCAGACGGAGGAGAGTATGTACAACGCTGTGCGAAGGTTCGGGAAAGTGCGCTACGATACTCTGCGGCTGCCACACAAGGTGGTGGCGCGCGAGGCTGACGGCTCCGTCAAATTCGGCTCTGGCGAGGGCTCAGCCTACTTATTTGACCCCGACATCTACACCGACGGCCGCATCTCCGTGCAGGGCATTGATGCAGTCCTCTTCCCACCAGACGAGACGCCACCAGCCACACCCCTTTCCCCCGCCACCCGCAAGGCCGAGCTCGCCCTAGTCAAATCCAAGTCCAAGCTCAAAGCCAAGCTCAGAAGAGGTAACTACTGTGCACCTCTTATTCTTACCTGTCTGTGCAAGGTGATTGCTAGTGATGCTTTCCGGCGCCTACGGCCGGCGCTCATTCCTGCAAGATTCCTGTTCTATACAATTTTTACTTCATTTAAATTCACTACAATTCATCGTAAATTAAATAATTTGTAGTTTTAAGATTAGTAGTCTAATTATTCTTGCCAATGGTCTGTCCAATGTGGTCTGCATTATAATTGTCGAAGGCATATATCAGTCATCAGCATGAATTGTCGGTGGAGTTTTTGCTTTGTGGTGAAGGAATATTTATCTTTCTTGCAAATCGCCTCTTTGCTTTCCTCCTTTTGTTGTTTTCTTTTCCACATAAAAGTGATTTGTGGATGTTAACAGATGTGAAAGATGTGTGTGTGTGTTACTTCTTGACTAATTCAACTGTGGTTCATTATCATCACGTTACATTGTTTGCGTAGCGTTAGTTGATTTGTCACCCCCAATGTTTTAGAATATATATATTTTCATTCTTTTGGTGGCTTTATAAAACACACCCAAGTTTGAATTTTTTTTGCTTCAAACTGACATTTTATCTTCTCATGAAAATGACATTAGCATTTCAATCGAGTTGGTGAATGGATGTTTTTTCTATAATGTTATCTTGTTAATTATGCAGTTTAGACTAATTAAGACATATTTTTAATGATTCAATGCAGGTAAATTATTAGAAATGGGATGCAATTTGCTTGGGGTGTTGGGTCAACGCTCTAAGTTTGCCACCTGCCAATAGACAGAATGAAATAAGATTTAAGGTAAAAAAAAAATGATGCACCTGCCCCCTCCTTTGTGTAGATAATAAAACTGTTCTTTCACAGTGGGGGATGAATTGTATTTGCATATTTGTAAAGGAAATGTTCTTTTTTGTATTGATTGTCATCATACTTGTTTTGATACAAAGTCAAATTCCAGATAATGGTCTCAAAAAATTCCCTTCTTATTCATTTGCTTGATTAATAATGAGTGGTGTTTTCTTTAGAGGAGCAAGCCTTATAATTTGAGAGTGGACGAATTATTGGAACTTAAATTTTTGGAGTCTGATCATAGCTGTATATCATGTTTTATTGTCTTCATCCTGCAGCCAGCCGTAGTTCACCAAAGAGAGAACTGTATCCAGTTGTAATCCAGTATGATTCTTTCCATCTGCGATTAAAAATTTGAACTCTAGTTTGATAATTTTTTTATTATTTATCATGTTTTCAGGCAATAATTTCAATTTATAAATTTAAGAAACTATAGAATTTGGTTTAAATATTGGTAGATTTTTTTATTTTTTTCATTCTTATTTTTCTTGATGATAAGAGAAGTCAGAAGGATAAAAATCACAAGCAACAACTGTCCTCCATATCATTATTATATCCTGTCTATATTTTCTGTTTATATCTTAAATTGAGGTGTATTGTAGCACCTACAAAATCTATATTTTTCATTTAATCCTGAATCGAGGTACGTTGTAGCTACGATTTCATTTTTCGTATAAAATCCTGAATCGAGGTGCGTTGTAGTAGCTACGGAGTTTATATTTTCGGTCTAAATCATGAATCAAGGGAGTTTATATTTTCGGTCTAAATCATGAATCAAGGTGTGCTGTAGTAGCTATGAAAGTGTAACTTGTACAACTGTGTAGTAGAATAAAACATAAATGGTAGATGAGCAGAGTTGAATCTACATTGTCGATTAAGATTGACTATGTAAATTAAAATGTGATTTTTCTATATATTTTGCATCCAAATTAAATATCATCAGTAAAATTTCAAAAAATAAAAGTGAAAAATTACAATTAACAGAATTAAACATAAAGAAAAGTACAGTGATAATGGAAAAAAAAATTAGAAAGTTAAAGAACCTATCATTTTTGTTATAGTAGTTATAAATTCGTAACTGTTATAATGTGTAGCAAATACGATTTCATAATTGGTATAATGCACCCAACTGGTTCATAAATTAGACAAGAAATTTAAATGAGATATCTTAGTACCGAATAGTACTATAGAACAATTAAGTAATTGTATATGACTGAACAGTGGGTCAGTGGGATTGGGCCCTATAAAAAAAATAATGGACGCATTCTTTATTTTTGCTAAGAAATGGCAGGGGATTTTGTTTTAGTAAAATAGTCGACTGCAGGTGATTTTTATCGTTTCTACCTTTTATGGACATGAGAAGAGAATTAGGATTTATTTGTGTCTTAGGTTATTTTTTCTAAAAAAAATACTGAAGGAAATTTTACAAAGAAGAGTAAGTTTTGTGTTTGATGCACAAAGAGGACAACATTCTATGACAACTTTTTCTCAATTTGCAAATGGAGGAAATAATAAAATGCAACAAGACAATTAGTATTCTTCTATAGTAAGATTTTAAAAAATAATAATAATACACAAAATAATCGAATATAAATATGCTGAGAGAATAAACAACTACGAGATCATTTGGTTTCCCTGGATACACACTGAAACTAACAGTATTGCCTGGAAAAACCTCAGTTGCTTGCTACCAACAAAGAGATAAGTGATGAGACCAAGATCAGGAGACCTATTGATGATCATGTTCTTAAAATAAATAAAGAAAATAATTTGGTTTTTGGACAATTCAAATACAACTTGATCATACTTTGCAATTCTAGGAGTATCAATGCACACTGTAAATCGTAATGAAATTCAAACTATTTTGCACCCTTAAGATACAACAACATAGGGACTCAGTTCCTAAACTCTGAGAATGATAATTACAAAAGGAATAAGAACCTTAGTATCCAGAAGTCCTCTGTATCTAGGACTCTTTCCCCATTTCGGATACAAACACTTAGAATACTGAAACTCCAAGTGAATACTTGACTTTCCTATTGATAGTATGTAAATATCTTTAGGAGTAATTGTATGGAACACATGGGACGAAGCATTTAGGCACTCGTACCCAAGTGTGAGTGACATAATCCAAAACTACCTTGTTAGCTAATATTTAATGTGCGCGGAAAGCAATACTGAAACTAGGTTGTAAACCTTTCTTGCCAAATCCAGCATCTCCTTTATGCATCATTGCCACAAATTCATTGTAATCTATGCGTCCATCCTGCAAAAAGGAAAAGGAAAAAAAATGAGAAATTTCTTCTCTTAATATAGCTTTTATCAGCAAGAGACAATAGTAGATGCCGTAAGCTTTACATTATCTTGATCCACTTCTCTGATCATATCCTCTAGCTTCACATCTTTGATACCAAACTCTTCACATGCTTGTTGCAATTCATCTTGAGTTATATAGCCACTCCCATCTTTGTCAAAATATGAGAAGGCAGCAAACAAGTGGTCCTCCCTCTCTATCTTATTTAGATGCAAAGTAGCAGCAACAAACTCACCATAGTCAATAGTCCCACTATTATCAACATCTGCCTAAAATTTTCAAATACCAAAAAACACACCAACAAAAAAATAATAAGAAACAGTTTTGCGTTAATAGACTCAAAAAAATCTTATCATATGTTTTGCATTTATTCTCAAAACAATGCAGTGATCATGATACATGCAGCATTTGTGGTTGATATTAGGAAAGGAATATGTTTCTTTAACAGAATCCTGATTGTCACTACAGACCATGAAAAGTCATTGTATTTTTTAAATGCTTACCGCCTGCATAAGTGCATAAATTTCCGATTCCTTTAGATTAGTACCAACTCTTTCTAAACCAGCCTTGAGTTCTTCGAATGATATTTGTCCACTATTGTCTGTGTCTATCATCTTAAACATTTGCTTTAGGCCAGCAATTTCATCCTCTGAAAGTTGTTCAGCAATTACCTACAAAAACTCATCTTGGATAACAGGATATGGAGAAAATGAAGTCTGATGAAAAACATACCATAGCATAAAAAAATTGTAACTTTTGAGATATAATAATGAGAATAGGAACTATTTGGAAAATTCATCTTTGTAATGTTTGTAACATGCATAAATATGCATGAAATGGCCAAAATTGGTGAAAATGCTGTAATCTTTCAGAGCTAAATGATAACTTCAGTTGATTTGTCCAAGAAACATTCATAAGTAAACATCCTAGCAGTATTAAATTGTAGTACTTTTTCCACAGTTTCAAAGCTTACTCTTATAGCTATCTTTTTCAGTTTGTTCATTGCAGAGAATTGCTTCAGTCGAGATAAGACAGCAGAGTCTAGAGGCTTATCAGGAGCTACTCCGTCTATCTGAACCCATGGATGACCTGAGAGGAAACCAGGAACAAACTAAGTTCATTATAGAAATGTTTTTATAATAGGGTTTAGTTGTCATAACATCAACATTCTCTCCATCTAATACGATGAAATATCTAACAGATGATCACCAGACATCTTGACTTAATCAGACTCAAACGTGCATTTACTATGCTAGCCGAATAACAAAACTGTGTGGATGTATTGCTAACGTGCATTTACCATGCTAGCCGAATAACAAAACTGTGTGGATGTATTGCTAATCATGAAACAAAGAGAATGAGATCCAACAACAGAGCTAAGCTGACCATGCTAGGCAGACTACAAGAGTTTTTCACGAGGATGTGGTGGTTTACATGCAATAGATACAATAGGATCATACAAAGAAATGCAAATAATCACTCTTGAATACAAGTTGATGATTTTACATAAAAAATTACTGCATCAAAACTAATAATAATTACTTACGCAAAACATCATGGGCATTCAACCGCCTCTTGGGGTCCCTAATAAGCATTCTTCTTACAAGATCTTTGGCACTTTCAGAGATGCTAGGCCATGGGTCTGACTGAAAATCAAGAGAACCATGTAAAACCTCTTCAAATATACCTTGCTCAGTTTCTGTGAGTAATATTCATTTTGGAAGATATTAGTGCAGAATATTATAGACAAATTGGTGTGTATATATGGTAAATATACAAACAGAATAAGTTTGATAATATATACTCATAAGACTAGAGATGAATTTTCACCAGCCCAAAATGGTGGAACACCACTGAGAAGAATATAAATGATAACCCCAGCACTCCAAATATCTGCCGCAGGACCATAACGCTTTTTTAGGACTTCAGGAGCAACATAATAAGGACTACCAACCACATCCGCGAATATATCTCCTGAAATAGAGAACTTGCTCATCAATGAACTGGAAGAAAAAATTTCATAGATGAGATCTCCATGAAATTAGAGCAGATTAATAATGTATCATTGTGTGTTAAAATGCATTCTACAAGATAAGTCATATTTAAACAATTTCATGCTATCTAGGATACTCAAATTGTATGATTCATTTAGATGTTCTTAGATGAGTTTATGCATTTGAAACCACAACAGTAAAAACTCTGTAACTCAAGCTGAGATAAATCCCAAATAAAATATAGTGACAATATGAACAGTCGAGTTAGAGTACTTCTATTTTCCTTAGTACCATTGTATTTACCCGAGGCAACAGTTATGATGCCAGAAAGTCTAATTCCAAACTTGTAACAGTTGCGCTCGAATTCACATGAAATGCTTTGTTACCAATTCTTCTAAATATATAATGATCTAATCCAATATTTAAAAGATCACATGGATGCCGAATCAAATTCTTATATGGCCAATTACGGGTAGCTGATGAATTCTGTATCTGAAGTTCTTGATTAGTGCTACATTCAAGATGCGAGTCTCAGTTTCATGAATCAACTAAAATGTCTGATGGTCTAAGATAATTCCTAATTTTCATCTTGAAAATTCAAAATGAAAGATGCCGCAAAACTGCTTATGATTAACAATAATATTCAATTCAGACCAAAATCACAAGCACAAAAAAGCAAAGATGAACCCCCGAGCTTAATAAGCATATTAAAACTAACAAGAAGAAAACTCAAAGAACAAGATACCTGGTCGGAAGAAAATGGACAATCCAAAATCAATGGTCTTAAGAGGTGCATCCTCCATTTGGTTGACAAAAAGAAAATTTTCTGGCTTCAAATCGCGATGCATGACTCCCATCGAATGACAAACTTCTACAACACCTAGGATGACTCTTGCGAGCTCTGCTGCCTTTCTTTCTGTGTAATGCCCCTTCTGAATGATCCTGTCAAACAGCTCTCCCCCAGCACACAGCTCCATGACAACATGAACAGCCACTGCGTCTTCATAAGCCTCCTTGATGGAAATGACGTTTGGATGGCCGGCCAAATGATGCATTATCTGGATTTCTCTCCTTACATCCTCCACATCCTCGTCCGTCGTCAATTTTCTCTTCAAAATGGACTTGCAAGCAAACTCCTTACCAGTTGTCTTCTCCACGCAGAGATATGTAGTACCAAATTGTCCCTGTCCGAGCTTCCTACCTAAGCAGTAAAGATCCTTCAAATTTTCAGTTTTGCGCTTCAATACGAATTCTGCCTGAAGTCCTGCGACACTGGAAGCTCTCTTGACATGGGTAGGCCTCTTGGGTCGGTCCGTTGACGATCTGCTAGGCGCCGGCTTGGCTTCCACTTCCGGGACCTTTACAGGCTTCGGCTCCTCGATCTTAAGCGGCTGGGGCGCTTCGGTGTCTTCTGTAACTGGCGAGGGCGAGATTGAGGAACCATCGCCGGAGGGTTTGCTATTAGAAGCTGGAAGAGCGTCGTGATTTGCTCGGCTACGCCAAAGAGTAGCGGATAATGATTGGAAGAAGCCATTTTTCGATAGGCTCGGCCCAATACACGCATTCCCCATCTTGATTCAAGAATCAATATTCCCAGTAATGCCTCTTCAGCATTGGATCGAACTTCTCGTGGGATTCCAGAAAAAACAAAACCCCACGCCCTAGGTCGATCGAATCCCTACCTCTGCTGCAACTTCGAAACAAGACCACATAAAAATTGGATCTTGCGACAATGATGTGCATTCAACCTTGACAAACCGATTCAAATGAAGAAGAACGAGGAGGAACCGAGAAAATCTCCTTTAGGCGTCATTAGGCGATTCAAAAACATTTGAAGAACCGAAATGAAACGAAGGGGGAGATGGCGACAAGTCCCCCGTCCGATTCAGAATGGCCTTGTCTTGCGACGAATCCTTTGAAGGAAATGCAGATCGGAGGGGATCTCGCGCCGTGATTGGTAATCGCGAAGAGGGGAAGGAAGGCGGGAAGAGGAGGAGGAGAACGGAAACGGGAAGAGTACGTAACGAGGTCAACGGAACCGGCAGTTTTTTTTTTCCTTCGCAGCTCCTGGCCGATTTATTCGGCTCTATCGCGAAGCAAAACGCGTTTGGGCCTTTGGGGTCGAGAAAACAAACAATGATGGATATTAATGAATTGCTTTTATTTATTTAAATAGTTTAAGTCTACAACCAAACCAAATGAGAGTTATATATATAGCGGGTGCTTGGTATATATTTGATAATAGAAATCGTAATGAGTTTGATTGAGAGGGAAATGTGTTTAGCGATAATCTATGGGGGTTGGGTTATAAAATTAGAGATATCAAACTCATATTTTGATTCTGATTCTCATCTATCAAGCATCAAGAATTTGAATGAAAACAGATTTTATTCTTATTCCAATCTCCTAAACCCGCCTATCAAGTACCCTTAAATTTTAGTCTGCACACTTTTATACGTGTGATGATGGAAGACAGCGAATGTAGCCATATAACAAGGTATTCATTCAAATTTTTTAATCTTTCTCTTCTGCATGCAATCTCTTCTGTGTTTTACATGTAGTCTCTCTCCTGCATGTAGTGTTAAACTAGTTTGTGTAAATCAGCTACATTATGTAGTTGATTTTTAAAAACCAGCTACAGTGTATAATTGATTTTTAAAAATCAACCATCTAATTTGCGCAAACTAACTGTTGGTATTAGCCCTAAGAGCCAATTATGAGATGATTAGGCTTATTGGGTTAATGGTTACTTATTGGGTTAATGGTTACGGATTGACTTATTGGGTTAAAGGTTAATCCAATATGCTAAAATCCAACCCATTAAAGATTATTAATGGAGATTAATAAATTCTTATGATGA
>JBAMIE010173860.1:0-27278 GCA_037177295.1 Kaempferia parviflora | reverse complement strand
TTTGGTATATATGAAACTGTGGTACGCGATTTGGTAATTACACAAACGTTGGTACGCGATTTGGTAAAAAGCTGAAGAAGTTTTAGTTTTGAGTGATGCTAGGTGATTATAGATGTGACCTCTTGATGTGATATTAATTTAAATTTTTAATATTTTTTTTTTTCCTTCTTACACCTTATGCTCAGCCTTCTTATGAAGATGCATGCAGTGTTACAGTAGTAAATGAATAAATTTAATATTTAATTTGGTAAGAGGTTATTTATGTTTATTCAATATATATATAATTAATTAAATAAATAATATTAAATAGCTCATTAATTAAACAAATAAACTTAAATATATATGTGTTCAGTTTGTTAATGTTCATAAACCATATTTATTAATAAAATTCTTATCAACATACTAATTAAACAAAAAAAAATAAACAAAAATAAACAAATAGTTTGAATTATCAACTTCAATAACCAATAAACAAACAAAAGTTTCAAATAATCAAACAAGCTTGAATTAAAAGCTCGATAATACCTAAACGAACCAAGTTTAAATTGAAAGCTCTATAACACCTAAATGAACCAACCTCAAGCCAAACTTCAACAAGCTTAAGCTCATAAAAAATAAACTAAGTCCAACTTGAACAATCATTTTAAAAATTTATTCATTTTAAGCTCGACTCGATTACTTTATCCCCAAAGTTCTATTCGGCTCATTTACAACCCTGTACAACATTATGCTGTGTTTAAAAAATATGCGTAGGAAAGAACAACTTTACCACGTAACTATTTTAAAAAGAATTACTATACAGTTTAGTTGTTAAGAAAAACACAATAATTATTTTTTAAAAAATTAACAAACAGTCACGCAGTTAAAAACAGCTAGGTTGTTTAATCATTTTTTAAAAAAAAATTACTAAACACTGCATGCATAGCATTCCGAAGAAAAGAGAAAAAATTCTCCTCAAACAGACAAAGGACATTGCGAAACACAGATTCAAATTACAGAAACAGAGTTTCATTTATACACTAACTTCCATGACAATTACATTTTCTTCAACATACATCAGGATCTTTTCCAGATCTTTCGGCCTACGAAAACAAAATTTGCCAACGTGAGAAAGTTGACTGCTTAAGAATTTTACTGAATAGTTTTATAATAACTGACGATATGAGACAAAGGACAGACATCTTTGCTTCCACCAAAGACATACTATAGTTTAGAAACCAAGATAAAAAAGACATGGATTTGAAATATCGCAAAGCAGTTCACTATAGACATCCTGATATAAAATAAGAATTTAAGGATGCCAATTCTGGAACTGGCTGAACTTTTAAGTATCAGCAAATCTCTTTTTTATGAAATGAATTTGTCAACAACTCGCTGCTTCTTTCCCTTCGGCAACCTACTAGCCAAAAAAAAATATCAGCCATCTAATATTGAAGGAAAATTAGCTCTTTTCCCCTTGAGTTAACACCTGATCAAGTTGCATTTGTTCAAGCCATGCACCGAGTACTGCAGTTTGGTCGTGTCCCTCCATCTGGCTATTAGAATTTGAGCTCTCACCGTAGATTGTAGACAAGCCAGATGTGCTAGGAGACATTGCCACACAAGCCAATTTCTCAGGTGATGATTCTTTTACCAGTGAATGAACCCATGATAAATCAGGTTCATCTCCATTTCCACGCATCTCAAATGAAGAAGATCGCCTAAGCCCACCCAGCTCTTCCCCATTCACTCCCCAATCAGCTGCACCAGAGGGCGATGCCCACTTGGACCAAGATGAGCTAACAGGGTCGCAAATTTTTGGAGATAAAATGGGAGAAAGATCACGTGAACTCAGGCTACGGAGTGTCTGTTGTTGCCTCTCCCGCTGAGAAAGCATAGCAGCACGAGAACTCATCGGAGAGACAGACTCCACACTTCTTGGAGACATGAGGCTAGGTGAAGAAATAGTGCGTGATGCTTGCAACAAAGAAGAATGAGCAGATAGATGTTGGGCATCAGCAGCTGTCGAAGAGAATAAGCTTGTTTTAATGGGTGACAACAGACTATGCTGCTGCTGCTGCAGCTGATTGAGGATAGCAGTCTTGTGAGAGGGTGAAAAAATAGCCCCCTGGTCAGAGTTATACCTAGGCGATAAGGCAATCTCGGATGAAAAAATTTCATCTAGATTTGTGGGCGCCAGGGTTTTGTTCCTGACTGAGTTGTTTCCTGTTAATGAGCCAAGCACCGAGTAGCTCATATCATTTAACAGCTGCTGTGTATCAAACTCCGATAGGTCCTCCAAAGGCATATCTCTTGCACTGAGAGAGGAGCGTAGCCTACTTGCCTGGATATTGCTTGCTGGAAGATTCAAGGTAGGCACATTTGGCTGCTGCCAACCAAGAGTTGAGTGGCCAGTACCATTGCTCAACAAAGACATAGGTGGTGTGAAAGGGGACATAATAGCAGAAACTGAAGATGGTGATCCAGGCATAAGTCCTAAGGCTGCAGCCATCTCCAATGTAGCAGATGATGATGACCGGGGAGAGGGCACAGCGGAGCCAGTAGACATATAAAGTGGGCGCAGCTCCTCATTTGTGTGCGCAAAGAAACAGACACGGCGGGAGCAGCTAGTACCATCCTTGCATAGCCTTGTGCGATACTGGGCTGGGTGAAGCCAGCACTCAAACACCCCATGCGCATACTCGCACATGTCTCCTCTCCTACATGCTCCTTTACGGAAATCAGGGCAGGGGACGCAGCTATAGTGATACTTTCTTGGGTCACGCCGCCTAGCATTCTCACCTGGATGGACAAATGGGCACTCAGTCCAATCATGAGAATAAGCTCGGGAACACGGACGAATTTTGAACGAAAACATGCGGAACTCATCAGAAGCATAGATGCTGTTCTTGATGTCTGGGAGTGATGGATCAATGGGATACTCTTTCTTCTCAGATACAACAACCCGAGGTAGGTCACGGAACTTCGCCATGGGAGGAGAAGAAGTGGAGTTGGATAATGGAGATCCATCCTCGTCAGGTGAGAAAGAAAGTGGTGGTGAATCAGAGTTAGAATAGGTAGTCATCACGCAAAGAGGATGCGGGTGATCTACCTCATCCGTCCCGTTGGTGTTCCCTCCCAGAAGATGCTCAAGAGCAAACTTTACATCAGGCAATTTGGGAGGCGCCACAGCCACATTGGCTGCACGGTTTCCATTGGCATCCAACAAAGTGGGGTCTGCACGGGCAGCAAGAAGTATCTTCACGGCATCAACAGCATCAAAGGATCCACCAGAGGCAGCGCAGTGGAGCGCTGTAGTTCTGTCAGGCCCGGAGGCCTGATTGATATCCACTGAAGGTAAGGAGACGATAAACTTGAGCACATCAAGACTTCCGTATGTTGAGGCCACCATCAAGGGAGTTCGATGCTCGAGCACCATGCGGTTGGAACCCTTCTTGCGGCCATACCAGAGGCCCACCTTATCGACAGCTGAGGGATCCTGTTCGAAAGACCGCCTGAAGGCTTCGACGTCATTGTTGGCGGCGAACTCAAGGAGGTTCGACGACTCCTCGTCTATCTCGGCCATGAGGCAGTTCATCTGGCTTCCATTGATGTTCTTCCTAAAAGTTTGAAGCTTGTGACAACGAGAGCTTTATGCCCTCAGAATCTACAGAAAGGTTACAAGAACAATCATTTTTCCAAGGTAAGATAATCTAAACGGAACAAAGATGAAGTTGATAGTTTCACTCAAGGATATAGTATAAATGGTGACTATTTAACATGAAAAAAAATGATCCAAGGTAATATATTAGAAAAGAAAAACAAATTGATAGCCATCCATCTGATACTTGTGCTATGAAATAGAGAAGGTACAAGCACCAAAGGCCCAAAACAAAAGCACCAAGAATCAGAAACAGTTTACTATACCAGCTTGCTGAGAAGCTGCTAGCTAGCAAGGACTTAAAGCATTCTTTATTTTTTAAACCTGATAAGAGCACAAAGTGAACAAAAGTTGGCTAGATCTTAACAGATAACAGATAGATAAGAGATCACCTTTTAATGTACAGTAAGACATTGAAGAAATGTAAATCAGCTACGGAAACATGATCGCGCGAGAAAAATCGAAGGAAGACGGCGGATTCCCTCACCTGACGAACAAATATGAGCCCAGAAACAGACGAAACGAGCGTCAGCGCAGAGCGGAGGATGTTTAAGCTTCCCGGCCTTTCAACTGTCCGATTACGGCCTGGACGGCGGAGAAAGTCGCAAACCTAAGAAGAAACCGGCGATCAGACGAGGAAAACTGGCGCAGCTTGCACATGTCCGCCGCTGATGAACCAGGAGCTCGCCGAAGAAGAAGAAGAAACGAGAGGAAGATGAATCCTTCTGGTCCTGGTCCCAGATGCACCCCAAATGAAAACCAAATGAAACGCTTCCCCAAATGAGAGCCAAATGTATTTGTTTCGAGGCGCAGAAGCTTTAACTCATGCAACTCTTTTTCCTCTTTATTTTTTACCGTCGAAGACACTGGAATCGACGAAACTATTCGACGCAAATAATCTGACCCACTTTGATACTCATTTCACTATTTCCCAATGAGTATGGGCCCCAGCCCCCAAGTCGATGAGAACGCAATGGCCCGACACCAAAGTATACTTTTGTGGCAAAATTCAAATGCTGAATTGTGACCGTCTGAGCCGGTGCCGGCGTGGAAGAAGCCGCTGGGTGGCCAAGTGGGACCGGTTGCCGATATGGACTCCGCTAGATTGGTGAATCCGGGATGCATCCAATCCGGTCGAGAAAAATAAAAGGCAATTCCTGCGTCGCTTCGAATACACGTATGCGATCGGATCTCTTACCGTTCAACTTGCTTTACGATCCGTGACTAACTGTGACAGAGTTGGTATGGCTTTTCCGCATACAGCAATTACATGCGGTTCATTGTACAACCCCAGTCCGATAAAACGTGGAACTCGAGACCCGCCTCTCGTGCACGACGAAGACGATGTGACAAATTTTGTCCATACCACATTTTGATATTTTCGAAATATGTAAAGTAAATAAATAAATAATATTCTCACTCCAAACGTTTTCATCTTCACAGGCAGAACAATAATTTTCCACGCCTGCCTAAAGTTCAGGAGATAGGATGGCGGTGCGATGGTTAAGACACGAGAGTTTGTCATATGAGGTCTAGAGGTTGAATCTCGGCACGCCCGAGTATATACCTCCTCCATGTCTTGACCATTTGCACTTATGGCTAGTAGCCACACGTGGTTTACCTCCTCCATGTTGGATCTGGGATGGGTCGGCGGTGGCACTGGGACGAACGATTCACCTTTATGTCACACGAGATAGGATGACACGAATATTTATTAATAAAAATCTGATTAACATTTTAAATAAATTTAAAAAATTAATAATATCTAAATGAATGCAACTCAAATTTAACTTGTTAACATTTAAATAAATTAAATTCAAACTAAAAAAATTAAATAATTATTTTAAAAACTTAATTTATTTTAAATTAAATTTAATTTAATAAACTTATCAAATAAATTTGAAGATTCCAAAATTTAATTCAACTTGATTTGTTTACCGTCCCAATAATAGTATTATAATAGATCAGTAGATGTTGCTCTCTGCCCTAAATTTAGGTGTGAAAATAACATCCGATTCTCGTCCATGATACTTGTTGGTTTGGTCTCATTCACTCCGTCTACGCGGCGATTTGTGTATTTTATTTACGGTTATTTAACAATTTTGTTAGTTGTTGATTACTTTCTATTTATTGCATTAGTTTTCCTAACTTAACTTTTTTTAAAATAGTATTTATATATATTTTTATTTTGGTGTCCGTAGACCATTGGGGGGAAAAATCGACGATACTTTATTTTTGTTAGCATCGGCGCTGTCTCTATATTGGAAAAAAAAATAAAAAGACGTTTGTTTATTTATTTGATTTGCAAAATATTATTACTTTTGATAATTTTATAATAGTTTAAATTAAAATTACTATAATAATATTTGATCAGTTTTAATTAAATTAAAACAGTTCAATTCATATTTAAATAATTTCAATCAAAATGTAAAATTAGAATAAAAATATTTTTTAAAAAATAAAAATAAAGGATACATTATTTTTTTTCCAAACTATATTTGGCATTAGACTCTACTCATAAGCATCCAAGATTTTTATTCTACCATGTTAGAATTATGGGACCAGTTGGCACTCATAAAATCCTCAAAATTGTAAGTATTCTCAGCTTATATCATTCGTAGAGAAGAACAATGTCTGATCCAATTCGTAATGGCTCTTCGTGATGACTTTGAAGGATTGCACGAAATAATATTGCATCGTAGTCCTCTCTCTTTTATTGATTTAGTAGTACATGAATTGTTAGCTGAGGAGATCCGCCTTAAGTCTCAGGTTGATAAGAGAACTATTGCACCATCTATACCATCTATTTTTGCAGCACCACAGCGCCCTCCGAATTATAATCAAAATAATTAAGTCGACTTCTAAAGTTTCTAGTGATGAGTGTGCTTATTGCAAAGAAAAAGACACTAGAAGTCTCAATGTCCATTATTGTTGAACAAAGAAAAACTACCACAACATCAGAAACGACCACCACAACAACAATATCAATAGCCACCATTGTTGCATCAGAATACTTCATCGAAATCTGGTAATCACCACAACAGTTACCATATGGACTACTTTAGTCTAGTAATGCAGTGGTTGTCCCCTCGTTAAATCTGTATATATTTGAGTAGTTTCAATAGTTCCTTCTTCACAGCCCTTTGTCATGTCTGCTTTTTCTTATATATGTTTGTCATTCTTTGGTGTACGGAATAATTCATCTTTATCAGTTGTAACTGCTAATGTTATTCTGATGCATTAATAGGTGTTGGTTCTATTGTTACAATTTGTTTGTCTTTTCCTGATGTTTATTATATTATTAGTCTTACACTTAATCTTGTTTCTGTTAATTAATTGTCTGAGTCTGGATATATAATTTTTTTCTTTATCCAATTATTATATGTAGGATCTGCGATCTCTGAAGGTGATTGGGACAGATCGTAAGCAAGGGGGGGACTCCATGTCTTGGAACAACTCCAAGTATCATATATTGTAACTTCTAGTGTCGATCTGTTATCCTTTCGATTGAGTCATTCTTCTTTTGATTTTTATTTGTAGCATACTCGTCTAGATCATGTTTCAGTGTCCCATTTACAATTTTTAGTTTTGTTTGGAGTATTAGGAAATTTAAAGAGTCATGATTTTTTTGATTGTAGTGGTTGTAAACTCCTAATCTCATTGATATTGTTCATCCTGATGTGTGGGGGCCTTCTTCAATTACTACAAAATGGGGATCAAGATATTATATTTTTTTCATTGATGATTGCACTTATTATACTTGAGTTTATTTTATGAAACACAAATATGATTATCTTACCATCTACAATGACTTTAAAAGTTCTTGTCAAAACTCAATATTTAGTTGTTATCAAATGTTTTCGTTGTGATTTGGGGGGCGAATATACTTTCAATATTTTTTCTCGTTTACTTGGATATATCAGAAGGTATTATACATCAAACCTCATGTCGAGAAACACCTGAATAGAATGAAGTGGTTGAGAGAAAATATAGACATATTACTGAGATAGCCCACTCATTCTTATTGTCTGTGGACGTTCCTAGTGTTTTTTGGGGGAGAAGCAATTCTTACTGCTACTCATGTAATTAATATGATTTATACTTCTCACAATTCAGGTTTGTCTCTCTTCAAAAAATTGTATGGTCGTGCTCCTAATAATTTATCTTTATGTGTTTTTGGTTGTACCTGTTTTGTTCTCTGACCACACGTCGAGCGTGATAAGTTGTCATCTAAGTCTGCTTTGTGTGTCTTCCTTGGTCTTGGTCAAAAGAGATATTGTTATTTTGATACAACCAGTAAAAAATTGTATGTCTCTCGTCATGTTGTGTTTTTGAACATATTATTTTTTCTTCGTACCTCGTCTACCACATGATATGACTCATACAGATCTTATTTGCATTGATCCCTTTTGTACCGACACCAACGAAGCCTCCCCTACAGCTACTCTTCCACATAACAACTTCACTGAATCTGGTATTCTCGAGACATTTCCTTCATCTCCTGCTCCCCCTCCTATGATTGTTCCATCATCTCATGAGATTATAGACAATCCTACTCGTCGGTCTACATGTCCTCGTAAGTGTACTAAACTGTCTGATTTTGCTTATTCTTGTTATTATAATTCCTTTGCTTCTTTTGTTACTTTTATTCATAATTTTTTTTAGCCTTTGTCCTATAGAAAAATTGTTGGTAACCCTCTTTGGCAGAATGCCATGGACAAGAAATTAACTTCTCTGTACCATACTCATACCTGGGATTTGGTACCTCTGCCATCAGCGAAATGTGTCATCGATTTTTTTTGGGTCTATAAGATCAAAACTAAATCTGATGGTTCTATCGAACAATACAAAACTCGTCTTGTTACTAAAGGTTATTCTCAGGAGTATGACATGGATTATAAGAAAACTTTTGCACCTGTTGTTAAAATCACCATCGTTCATATGTTAATTGTTATTGTCTCTGTTCGTCGATGAAAAATATCTCAAATGGGCGTCAAGAATACCTTCTTGCATGGTGATCTTCAAGAAGAAGTGTATATGATGCCTCCTCCTAGAGTTGCTCACTGATCTAGTGAAGTTTGTAGGCTTCGCAAAGCTCTCTATGCACTCAAACAAAGACCACGTGCTTAGTTTGAGAAGTTCTCCATGGTGATCTCCTCGCTTAATTTTTGTCCCAGTAATCATGATTCGAATTTATTTGTCAAGTGTACATGTGAAGGTCGTATACTTTTATTTTTATATATATGTGGATGACATGATAATTACTGGTGATGATCTTGATAGAATTGAGTCTTTGAAGTTTGAATTAGCTTGTTATTGCGCTATGAAAGACTTGGGTTTACTATGCTATTTTCTGGAGATCGAGATCGCTTCTTCACCAAAAGGTTATCTCAGCCAAAGTACATAGTTGAATTATTTGAGCATGCACGTCTCACTAACAACAAGGTAGTTGATACTCCCCTTAAGACTAATGCTCGGTACTCTCCATTAGATGGTTCTCCTTTGCCAGATCCTAGCCTCTATTGTACAGTTGTGGGAAGCTTGGTTTATCTCACTTGTGACTCGTCCTGATATTGCTTATGTTGTACATGTGGTTAGTCAATTTGTCACTACACCGACCACAGTTTATTAGGTTGTTGTTCTTCTTATTCTCTGGTATTTTCGGGCAACTCAGCTTCAGAGTCTCTTATTCCCTTCTACTTCTTCGCTAGAGTTGTGTGCATACTCTAATGCTGATTAGGCGGGGAGACTCTATGAATCGTAAGTTGACCATGGCTTTTGTATATTTCTTGGGGATTCTCTTATCTCTTGGAATAGTGAGAAGTAAGATATTATTTCCAGATCTTCCACGGAAGCTGAGTATTGTGTCATCGCTACCACCACTAGTGAAATTGTTTCGCTACGTTAGTTGCTTGTAGATATATGAATTTTTCTTTAGCATCCTACTACTCTTCATTGTGATAATCAGAGTGTCATTTAGATTATGCGCAATATGGTTTTTTATGAGAGAACGATAACATAGTGAGATTGATTGTCATTTCACTCGTCATCATTTGCAGATTGAGACTATCACACTACCTTTTATTCTTTCCTCGTTGTAGATAGTAGATATGTTTACTAAAGCTCATTTCGCTTCGTGCTTCCGATTTTTATCTGACAAACTCTCAGTGCTTCTAGCTATAGCATTGTGAGTTTGAGGAGCATGTTATATAGGGGTGTTAATTTGGGTGGGTCGGGTTGGGTCGGGTTCGGATCGGGCTGGGAAATTTTTTTTTTAACTCCCGACTAGAACCTGATCTGAACCCAAACTCAACCCAAAACCCTTCAACTTGAACCCGAACCCGACCAACTCGACCCTGACCTGGACAACCCATATAACCCAATTCAAAATAATTTTTTTGCTACTATAATGTTATATTATATATATTAGAATTATTTATTTATAGTTTTTAGAGTAATTTAGTATTTTCTTTATTTCAGTTTAGGTTTAGGTTTGTTAGTTAAACCTTTGTATTCTTTATTCTAAAATATTTTTTTAGATTTATCAAGACGATTACTTTTTTTCCTATTTCTCAATTTCTACATCAAAGTCCAAGCCTCCCGCCATGGACTCTAAATTTCCCACATCTATGAATTAAATATTATTATTGATAAATTAATTTGACAATTTAATAAATAATGGGAAAAAAATATTCCATAAAAATCCAAAATTGACGCAAAATCTACTATTCCTCTAGTTTACCAGGTAGCCAAATCATAAGTAGTCGGCGAAGAACCCCAAATAATTTTAAATCCTGACTATCCGTCCGTGGTGCAACCAACACACACTAGCTACTACATCTCGATCGAGCATATCCAATTCGTGTAAATCACAAAGGATTTGCCCGTGTTTATCTCCCTTCCCGGATTGCATGGACCGTCTTGCAAATTTCCAAATTAGGATTATCACATTTTACTGTCCAAGCGTGTAAAATCTCACACCATGTCACAGCAATAATCATGTCATTTCATCATCAACATCAAAACGTGTATTACATGCTAAAATCCGATCTAGTTAATTAATTCAACGTGCAGATCCGATCACGGCCTCGTCGAGTCACACTATGTGCGCTCCACCTCTTAATTTCTTTACATTATTCTGGAGCTCATATTCCGCGCAGAGCTATCTAGCCAAGGCAGTGCGCCACTCCCACAACAACCAATGTCTACTTTAAATTTGTGCTCTTCTTAACTTTTTGCAAAAGCCGGCGTGCATGCATGGATGCATCTCTTTTTATTTAATTAATCCAACGCACGCCTGTTTCCTGTTGCATGCCTCGCTAGCTAGCTAGCTGTTGCTAGCCAAACAAACCTTTCCTAAATCGTCACGTACAACTGCTATTCGTCGTAGGTCAAGGAGTAGGTGTCCTCTTCCTCACCATCTGGCCCCACTCCGGAGCACAACTCCGTCGTCGTCTTCCCCCGTCAAGCTCAGTCATCGCCGACTCAACGGCGCGTCGTACGTGCCATGCTGACGCTCCCGGCTTCTCCAATCCCGACTAACTCTGGCTTAAATTCAAAGGCTCGCAAACCTACTTCGACTTTTCTTGTTTCATTCAGATGTGGACGTTCACTAAGAATGCGACAGTGGAGCCATTTAGTGACTTAAGTGATCTCCCTACGGCAGATTTGAGGTCCAATAAAAAGATGTCACCTAAGAAAATAATAATAATCATACAATTGATATATATCACGATGGATTTTGAACTTTTTAATTAATATCAATTTCAACTTTATGACTCCATGCGCTGACTCATTTTGTTGATCAGCCCCATCCATTTGTAAAGACGCGCTGGCCTTAATAATAGACCGATAGCTAGGCAGAGTGCTGTACAAATATATTACATGAAGATCAAAACACCTTTTGTCCACTTGCTCCTTCTCAGTGGCACAATTATTTGACCTTCTGGTTGATATTCGTTGTGTCTGAGTATATATTTTTTCATTTCTTGATCAATTATATTAATGATTAGTAGTCATTTATGATTTACCACCTTTATATGTGTTAGCCCAGGAATGGATTGACGAAGATGCTGGAACAAACGAATCATCTTTTGCAACATCAATGACTCAATTATTTATAGTGTATTTATATAATTTTTTTCTTTAAATGGATATACAATCAAGAAATATTAGATTTCTGAACGATCCACTATAAGTACTTTCCAATGTACCATAACAATTGATAAAAAAAACTTCGTCTCAGATTGAGCGTTACCTAATCTTTTATTTGTTTTCAGTAACTCAATTATCTGTTTAATCTGATCTGCGACTTCTGTCATTTTTCAACAAATTGAAAACGTGCCCCACAAATATAAAGTAAACAAGATGCCCTGCAAAGCCCCTGAACCCTTTAACATTGTGTGAGAAAGTCGTCGCGGTCCTTGTTGAGGTGAAGCTTTCGGACTGATCCATGTCTTGCCGAATCGGTAATCATGTGATAAATTTGTAGCATAAGACAAGGTTGAATGATAATGAACTTGTTAAAAATACCCTCCCATATAGGAGCCTATTCAGTACCTAATTTTCCTTTTTATATATAATCGTGCGACTGAGGATGCTTAATTTTTCCTCCCACAAATTAAACAGGTTACATGAATAAAGATCATGAATTATTCATAAAATACTTAGTGTTGATCACTTTATGCAAATTAAAGTGAATGGACTGTCTCAGTATAAATGTTCCCCTTGATTTATTCCCTTTCAAGTAATATAGGGTACTGACTATATTCTCCAATGATTCATTCATAAATAATATTCATTAATAAAATTTACGGATTATATTCCTAGAACGAATACCTTTAAATATCAAATTTATTAATCTGAATAAGCTAAATAATATTAAACGAATCAACTTATTAAAAAAATAAAAAAATTGAACATATTGCTTCTTTTTTAATTGCTGTGTGGCTTGACTTGATTACCTTATTAATAAGCCTGAACAATACAAAATTGACTGGTTACTTGTTTCCAGTCGTATGTTGTTTGTATGTACTAACTCAACAGCCTCAGCTCCATCTGCTTCCCTTCCTTCTCTTCCTGTCCCTCTCTGTTCTTCTACCCCAGAATGATCATGGACTCGTCGACAAGTTTGCGAAAATCTCATTCACTTACTGCACATATTTCCAAAGAACACCATATTTCTGAAACCTCCAGAAGAACCATCCTTTGTTTCCAGGTAGGCCCAATATGATTAATGAACATTCACGGAGATGTTGGCTTTCTTTGGTGGTGTGATGTTAAAGATCGCAATTAATTTGTGCCTTGTTTTACTGGATATCTAATCTGCTTATAATCTCAAAGTAATCCAGTATCATCATTCTAGATTACAACATATAAGCTTGTTTATGATGGGATTTGAAACTCTAGATGTTTAGTATACTCACAGCTTCCATTAGTATCTTAATGTCTGCATTGGGAATCTGGTGTCCAAGCTTATGCAAACCATGTTGTAACTCTTCAATGGTTATGTGCCCTTTTTCATTTATATCCATCTTGTTAAATGTAGCCTTTATGTCAGCAACTTCATCCACAGATAGATGCTCAGCTACTACCTAAAACAAAGATGGTTTTGAAATGTTTCAACATTAAATTAAGCAGAGTGCAAGTAATCTATTAGCATGTAATATGGCAAGTTATTACCCTTAGTGCTTTCTTCTTCAGTTTGTTCATTACTGAAAATTGTTGGAGCCTTGCACCAACCGTATCACCAAGGTCAACTGTGGGCGCCTTCTTGGCATTTTGCAGTCAAGGGTGTGCAAAATGAATTAACAATTTAGACTCAACAACTGAATTAACAATTTCTTTGGCAGAATCAGAAACTTTTGGCCATGGGTTTCTTTTAAACTCAACAACTGAATTAACAATTTCTTGTGCAATGCCTTGTTCCGTTTCTGAAGAAGCAGTAAGTTTAGATACACAATAGATACTTGGTAATATCAGATGTCCACAAACTACATAGCTGCTCTTCTTACTGAACATAATTCTTTGATGATATGTAAAATGTACAGCTTCAATGGATATACTTGCAAAAAGCACCAAGAAACCAGCTGAAATATGTTTCTTTTTTTCCCTCTTTCAGCTTACAAGTAAAGAAGTTACCTGCCCAAAATGGTGGAACACCACAAAGCAGGATGTATAGGATAAACCCCTGCACTCCAAACATCTACTTCTGGGCCATACTTTCTCTTCAAAACTTCTGGAGCCATGTAATAAGGGCTACCGACTATCTCATTAAAGCCCTCGCCTGCATAGTGGAAAGTAAGAACTAGAGCTATCAGAAAATCATAAAGATACCTATGGTTGTCTATCGCATTACTAGCCAATAAAACTAGGAAGAATCTTTACAAACTTGTTGGAAGTCAGAGGCTACTCTGTTTTGTTAAACACATGATTGCTGATTGATAGCGTGCATGAAAAGTGTTCCCTTGAACAACATCCAGAAGTTGGAATTAATTGAACAGCATCCAGATTTGTCTCTTGAAATCTTTCAAGAGACTCTAGTAGTTAATAATTCCCAATCCAAACCAAAGCTCAAGTCGAGCCCAGTGAAACCAAAAACCGTGTTGTCTCCATCAATATTGCTTCTCTGCGTCCTATCCAATCCCCAATCTGACAAGACCACCACAGACCTGACGTGGAGAAGCCGTGGCAGATGCTCCAGCCAATGAAAGCCTCCCCAGCTGTTTGAAATTAATTAAGCTGCTGCATGTGGCCTCTGCCTCTGCAGCAAAGCTTGCAGTGCAGGTGTCACAATCCGAGATCTTGCTACTGCCTCCAAGTACAAGCTCACCTTCAACTTATTTAGGCCTTTTCTATATGGACCGAGCCTTTTGTTTTTTTGAGGGGTCCGGCCAGTTTTTGGACTCTTATTGTCTTGCTTGTTCCATGATTGAAAGGAATAAATGACATGTGTGATGTTGAGCAAGTATCTTAAACTGCACCTCTGCTATCTATATACATATTATTATGAGTTGTCTTCCAATACTCTGTCTGAGTGAGTTGCTTGTCTTCTAGTTGTCCATTATTCATACGATTTAAATTGAACCTAGTACTGTGGAGTAGATATACTTGTTATAACTCACTTCCATGTCATGACTAGATAAACATAGTGCAGAGGGTATGGCGAAATAGCATTCATTCATATCTTCATGCAGTTGGTCCATGTACCTGTTGTTGTGAATTGTGATATTGGAAGATCAGAGCTAGCTCATTTTTCAAATGAACTTGAAGAAAAAATTATATTAAATAAAAATAAAAGCAAATTGAAGATGGCAGGCAGTGTCAGAAATAGATCTGTTAAATCGCCAACCAACCAAATTTATGCGAAATCTCGGATTTGGTGTGTTTTCTCATTAATTACAATTGTGAGGACGTACGTGGTTAAACAGTGCATCTTCATGTCGTATATTCCAAATTTAAATTTTGAACGTTAATTAAAAAAAAATGTTCCTGCAGTACGAAGTCGACTGGCGCATATATTATACATATCCAATTAAAATACGCCCGCAGAGTCAACTTTACGCGGGCAACAATTTCCACGTACAGCGCGACAAAAATGCACTGGAATCGTCAATGGAGTTTAATAAATAATGTCGACGTGGCTCAACAAGAAGCCAGCTAGGCTTACTCAATCAAGGACGTGGAGCACTGTACGATATTTTTGTCACTGGGAGTAATTGATATTTAGCCTGTGATTATCGAGGCAGTGTTTGCTTAGCCGTCCCACGGACCGGACCATCTGTATTGAACCGGACCGCTATTTACGTTGGACCAATTAAATTCGCCATTGGGTTCGACTAGACCAGCACACGCATCTCGTGAGGCGAGCCGCGGCTTCACCGAAACGAATTGACATCCATCCGATCCGACGACGCGCTCGCTGGCCTTTCCTGGTTTCCCCGTGCATGGAATGATCGCGACGTCAATGATGACTCGGAAGTGTTTTTACGGTTTGGCCCCTCAGAGATGCCTTTTGTCCTCTCTCTTAGCCTCTTCGGTTTCTAGACTCGGGTCCCATCATTGGGGCATCGACGTTACCATGATTTGAGCAGGGGCATTTCGGTCACGGAGTGTGAGAGAGGTCCGTTTGAAATGGAGTCCGAACCCCTTCGCCTTTCACGGTCGCGGAAAACGAGGCACGCGTTGTGCTTCACGTCTCTGCTTCTTCCGGCGATGCCTTTGTGCCGCAGTCGCCAGTTGCTCCCCCCTCCGTAACTCCACTTTCGCGAAACCCACTTCGACTCTCGCAGCTTTGTTTAAAGTAGAATAATAAAGAAGAGGGCACGCGTTGGCCGGGGAGCTGGGAATGGCCGCGGGGAGCCGGAGGACGTGGTTACCGCCGCCGATGCCGCCGACGATTCTTAACCTTCCTCGGCTGTCGAGGCGGCCTCGAGCAGTGAGTAAGACGAATCCGCGATTGGAACGCGAGCTCGTGGATATTCTGGGCCGCGATCGGCACGCGCGGACGACTCCGCCTCCGCCAGCGACGCCTTCGGGGGAGAGCGGAGGGGAATCGGGCGGAGAGGACAAGTGGCGGTTCCAGGCGGAGATACTTCGTGCGGAATGCAACTTCTTGAGAATGGAGCGGAAGGTCGCGCTGCGGAAGCTTGAGAGGAATCGCGACAAGATGGAGGACGCATTGAGATCCGCCATGGACACATTGATATTGGTATGCGTTGTTTTTTTTTAGAAACTCGTTCGCATATTTGAATATCGATCTTTGAGATTGAGCACGATAACGACGATATAGGGAAGGGAAAAGATCGATTGCAGCGAGAGCGTAGAGGCGGCATTGGACGCGAGCATCGAGGAGCTGAAAGAAAAAGTGGAGGAACTCAGATTGGGGAATGGCGGATGCCGTGGTAGAAGCAGGGGAATCTCAAGGGGAGTGCATCCAAGGAGTAGTGGCAGAAGAAATTTCGATCGGCAAGCATCGGTGCTTAGGCGGCGGCTGGAGAAAATGGAAGACGACCCCAACGTGAAGGACATACAAGAGATTTCTGTGCCAGGTCTAGGGAAGAAAGTTACAGAGCCAGAACAACTTGAAGCAGAGGAGACTGCTAGTCCGGGCTCGAGTCACAGTGGCCGGTTTCCCGACGAGGTAATAATTGATATTCTCTTGCTTCACAAAAAAGACTCTTGTTTCTCCCTTTCCAATTACAAAAGATGCACTCAATCGTTTGAATAAAGATGGAGGTTTTGCGGAGAAAGATGGAGGGATTGTCCAGGGGGATGCTGGAGAGGATGGAGGAATGCAGCTATTTGCTCTCCGCCAACGATGGTAGTATGATCACCAGCAACAGCAACAATGGCGAGAAGAGGGACCTCATACCAATTGGTTGTGCTAAAGCAATAGAGAAAGCATCTTTACTTCAAATCCACAAGCCATCGCCGCCACCGCCGCCCAATACTCAAGTAAGCACTAAAATTAATTCAAAGTAGATGCCTTTCATAAATGCAATGCATCATCATTAGATAAAAACACTATTGTTCTAGGACGGTCACTTGGTCTTATTCGATCACCATTTGATCTTGACTGTGGATGACCTACTAGTTTGATAAAGAACGGTTATCAACGATTGAAATCTAAATTCCAACGATATCGTATTGCTAATTAAAAGGTCATTCAAAGAACTTTCAAATGTGACTTGTGTTTAGAGGGTCAAGATACATAGGGCATCTAGACGAGCAATGTATCTAGTAGATAACTTGCTCACGTTCATGCTTATAATTGTCTCCTGGACAAGTACCTAGTGGGTGATATATAATTTACAAAGTGACATCTGATTGGGGGTCCTCGCTGACTTGACTAATTAACCTGCAAAAAGGTTTTAAAAAAAGTAGGAAACTTAGACGCGCCGTCAAGTTAGAGATATATTATTCTTTAGCTTAGTGGAGGTTCATACAATCCGAGGCAGAAAAGCCAAGTGGCACATTAGGAGAAAATTTGTGCTGCCATTAATGCCTAATGCCTAGAGAATGCCAAGTTATTCTTAGAAGTTTCAAGTCATATTGACCTCTGGGAAATTAATTTTTTCCTACATCTAGGTATTCTTTTTGAAAAGTGAACCTACCAGATTTCCTTTTCCTCCAATGAATTTATATGTACTTTCAGGATCTGTGATCTTGAAAGTATGACTAACTGAGCCATTGTAAGATGTTGCAATATCTAGAGAAAGCCGTGGTGTTAAACTAGACTCCTTCTTTTATCCTTTCCACATCTAGATATCTCCTGAAGCGACGACGTGCTTTAATTTGAACTTTTACAAACCTATGCAATTCCTGAGTAATCAATAAGGTAGTTGATTCAATTTTCTAATTTTTTTACAGATATGAATTAAACCGGGGAGAGATTCTCTCTGCTTTATCCGATCCAACTCATCTTAAGCTATTGTTTATTTACACCTTAATGGTATATAGATATGCATGAATTTGTTGAAACCATGAACTTGTAATTTAAGCTCAAATCAGACTCACATAATAGCCATCGTTTATGATCAGCTGCCATTTTGTAGTCTTGTTTGGACCTCCACTTTTTGAACCTGGAGGTCAGACGAATGACAACAGGCACATGAGGATTTTGGTTCTTCTACAGAAAAGCGAAACCTACCCTTTTAAATTAGTTCTTTAGTAAAGATTACTAATCAAAGTTGCATGACAATGCTTTCTACCTTCGAAAGAGAAGGAAAATTGTGCTTCAGCCATGTACGTCTTGCTGTTACTGTGTTACCAGTCTAGTTCTAGCCTTCTAGGTACTGAAATACTATATCCTGATCACGCAATTAAATGTAAGAGAGATAAGCTATGAATTGATTGCCATCTACTCAAACAAAATTTTATTTTATTTTTGGCGAGAATAAATTTTTAATGTTATATTGCTGTTTAATTTCACGAAGATAAAAAAATCTGCCGGTTTCTCAATCCTACACAAACTGTTTGTAGTCTTGATTTCCTCAGCTTTGCACACGGTACTTTTTAATGATCAAGATGCTTTTCTCTTTATTTGAAAATATGGACCTTTGGTTTTATCTCCATAGACTACGTACATTATGTTATTGGTAGTTACCTTCCTAGTAGCAGTTTTGATGTCTTTACCAGTTAACTTCAAAGCTGGTAAGTCTCTTGCTGTAAGTATTGCTAACTTTTCTATGATATAAACTACCTGTGGCTTTTTTCTTTGAAAAAAAAATATCACACCTTACCGAACTGACTTAAATGATTTGGTCCCAAGTTTTTCTTGTACGTCCTTTGGACCTTTTTTTTTCTCCTTAAAGTTGGTCTTAATGACTCTCTGGGACTGCACCAACCTCCTGTGGACTAAACAACTCCTATCCTATACCTTACTTGTACACTTTTTATTTAATGAAATGAAGAGATTTTATTGAGAATTCATTGAAGCATCTATATTGAATAGATCGAAATGCAGATCTGCTATTACTATCTTGTCTGACTAAGAATTCATTGAAGCTTAGACTGTCTGCATACCCTCACAAGAGAGTATTTCCTGCTGCTAAATTCCTGTTTGGCAGTTTTAGCAGATGCTGACTTAATTTGGATTCAGTTTCCATGGAGTTTCATTTCAAAGATTTGAAATAAACGACTCTTTTTGTTCATGAAAGATGGAAGAAAAGTTGTCAGGTCGATGCACCTTGTGAAGTTACTAGTTCTATAACAAGATTTACACATTAAAAACATTACAGGGGGAGGAGATGGGGTTGCTGAGCTGCTGTAATTGCAAGGAGTTGGTGGGCCGAATAATGCAGCAGGTGAGGGCAGAGTCTGAGCAGTGGACTGAGATGCAAGAGATGTTGGATCAAGTTAGGGTAGAGATGGAAGAACTCAAATCCTCCAGAGACCGTTGGCAGCGGCGGGCTATTTCTTCTGAAGTCAATTTCCACTCCCAACATGCACAAGTAAGTGCATCTTGGCAATCTCCATTAGTTAGATGTACATTCCAAATGCTTAATCTGTTAGGAGTCCCAACGTTCAACTTGACTTTGAACCTAATTACTAGATAAATGATCTAAAAGGGACCAAGATACATGACCTACCAAGATCATGTTGTTTTATAGTGAAGCAATATATTTGTATTAATTTCTCTAAACTCATAGTGTTGAGATCATAAAGTGTGTTATTTTCTTTGAATACAACATACAAACATCAAATACTAGTGAGTGCAATTAGCAAATTGCCGGTTTTAACTTATTGGCATAGCTCTTTAGATTTATACAGTATCAGAAAAACATTCTTCTCTGTTCCAGAAGCTTGAGTGGAAGCAAAAGGCGAGGTCTTCAGAGCACAGAGTGATTGAGCTGCAGAAACTAGTTAAAGAGCTTCAGAAAGAGCTGCAACCGTTAAGAACCAAGCTCCTCAATGCTCCCCCTTCATCCCCTGTGCATTCAGGGTTCCAGCCAGCTGGAGACCCACTGAGGATGGTTCAAAACCAACAGAATAGATCACTCAACTCATATAAAGAGAAGGAGAAGCATATTCTTGTGTGCCATATGAATTCACAGAACAATCTAAGCCAGCGCAGACCATTCCAAGATATCAGTAACATTTCTCCACTTCTCAGACCAAGACGTCGAGTATAAGAAAAATCTCATCTGCATATGACTTTCAGTGCTTGAAAGGATGATGATTTGCTAATCAGAAGTTGCTTATCTGAGAATGAGGTAAGCACGCCGGAGCATGTCTAGTTTTCCTCCGAAAGGAAGAAGATGTAATAAGCTAGCTGTCCTCCTAAAGCTTGTTGCTAGGATTGCATAAACTCTGTATTACGTTATTCATAATCATCGAGCTGCAGAAATTTGGTCAAACTTGTTTTGCAAGGATTTAAGAGCACAACTTCTCCATAAGCATGGTTAAGTTTTTTTTTTCTTGCTGGAAATAGATATTTGTCATGCATCACTAATCCACCGCAAGTGCTGGATTCAAGTAACACATCACTAATCATGCAATAATCTGTTCACTTTACCACGTCACATTTGATGCTTGTCACAATAAAGGATGTTACATCTGGCCAGAAACGCATTATTTGAAACACATGAAACAGAGCAGTGATAGGATTTGGCTCTCCTTTCGTGCGAGCGGTGATGCAGGAGGGGTTCTACAGATCACAGATTCACAGTCAATAGCACCGTCAGAGTAAGTAAGTAACTAGTCGAGTCCTCTAGTCAGGGTAGACTGCCCGACGAGCTCGCCATATACCCCAAAGTTTAGCGACCTGGCTCGACCCACCGAGCGAGCAGGTCGCTTGGTCAACAGAATCACCTATATCTCGAACGGGTCAGACGAATGACCGGATGCTCCGTCCGGTCGGACGCCTATCATGAGGACGACTTACTCCACCTACCCTTTTGTCGCCCAATGTACCGTGATCCGTCCGATTGTGGCACTTCCTCATGATAGGACTATGGAGGACGACTCCACTCCCATATTCTTAGATAGGATCTTCTGTCCCACTTTTTTCATGTCATTGTGTTCCATTCATTGATCGGACGGATCGCATCAGATCATATCAGATCTCAAAGGTGCATGATTTGATGTGATCCATCCAGTCAATGAATAAGACACGAGGATACGGAGAAAGTGGGACGGAGGATCCCATTCGAGACTTGGTATCACTTGCTTGCTTCAACTCGGCGATGCTGTTCAACAAGTAATCGTCTCGAAGCAAATGTATCAAATTAGTTGTTTTATTCTGTTAATAAATAACAGAAACATGTTAATTATTATGTACTAATTTGATTTGTTCCGATCCGGTCAATCCAATATATTGAATCGGAATTAAGTCAAGGATGACTCAAATATATATAACTTCTTAACTATTGTACTCGTCAGGGTGAACGGCCTAACCTCATTTCCAGGTCTGTTTTTGTAGAGTAAAATGTGGAAACTTGATATCTGCCCACGAAGAAAAAAATACGGTCAAATATTTAACGGTACAAATGGTTTACGTATTCGATCACAACAATACGGATCAGTGCGACTCCTTCACATAAGAAACCTAATCACCATTCCTTGAACGGTCACGGGAGTCATCACAGATAATGTCCTTTCAGTTTCACGGTGGCTTGAATTATATAAATAGAAAAAGTTTTAAAATCGTACTTATTTTATGATGCCTCACCTTGTGAACACCCTATGTGAGATTTTTTTTTAAAAAATATTTTTAGCTTTACCTAAATTTTAAACCCAAAACATTAAATCTTAAATTCTAAACCTTAAGCTCTTAAAAAATATCTTATGCTGCGTACCCTCTGATCAAGTTTATTTAATTTATTAACATATAGTTTTAATTAAAACCTAAGGTTTTAATTAAAATTGTATCTCTTTGTGCATGCATAGCTACGACCTGGTGTGCTTTGCTTGTGAGTAACCGGCGACAATCATCACATGTTGTTTCCGTGTAGGCCGGCTAGGAGTAAATAACTTCGTTCGCTTTTTTAATGATTATTTACAATGAAAATTTAAAGTGAGGAGTCTTTAATTACAATGTTAACGCTTAGATTTTACTTGGTATATTCACCTCTTTGAGGTAACTAATCGAAGGATTTACTCCTTACTCACATCTACACTACGAAAATCTCCTTTCTGGAGACGGAGAAGCATCGTACAAACTCAAGCATGAGAATACTGTAGGTCCATTTTAAAGGCCGGCTAGTTTGAATATCCTACGATTAAACTTTAAAATCTCAAACTAAACAGGGATACAAAATCAGTTTAACACAACAACTATAAAAATAAACATAAATGAAAGAAGAGGTTAGGATTTATTTGGTTACAACCTAGGTAGTTGTTAATTCAAGACAGATGGAAGCACTAAAAGAAATCTCCTTATTTGTAGGCAGAGAAGCCTCTTACAGACGTTGATAGTTCACGAAAAGACTAGAAAAGAATACAGAAGTTGTTGTTCAAGTTCTTATTGAATTCCTATCTCCAGGGCCTTTTTATAGCTCTGAAAAATTCTATCCGTGGCTTGAAGGCACATCTAGAGATGTCTAAGGCGCCTTCAGGTGGATAAAATTTTATCATCTCCTCGCAACTGTCTCTTATCAAGTCTTGAAGGCGTCTTCAAATGTATGAAGGCGTCTTCCCATAGGCATGAAGACGCCTTTAGCATGTTTGAAGGTGCGAGGGTGCCTTACAGCAGCTTCTGTCAGTTGCTTTTGCTCCGCTCGACTCCATTTATTTCCGATTGCTTAGGTGATTTCAAACACCCGAAATAAAATTCACCTGAACAAGCGAATAACCTCCGCTGGCACCCCAATTCCGGCCGCTTTGACGAACCGTGAGTGCAAGGGGCGCCAAAGCTCCATCAAATTGCTAATAGGAAAATCTCTTTCCACAAGAATCTTATTGCCTTTTGTATTGCTCAGTGTGGCTTCACAGACTGATCCAGTTCAGCACAGCATATGGCTCATGGCTGGCTCCTAATTGTTTAGCCACCTTTCAGATTGGTTGACGATGAGCTGGTGACTTGACTCGAAATACCCGACTAAATCTATATTGCATCCTTGTAATATTTAATATTTCCTGCCGGATACCTTTAACTAACTACACACAACAACAGAACCAACGTTCGCCAGCGAAAGTATAGAAAACCCCATGCCAGTAACTCTGTTAAGCGAAATGACTAGCTAAACAGGCACCAAAGGGAAGAGGACATTCCTCAAACACGGTAATCTCCAACTCAAAATTATCATAATTAAGTCTCCGCCACCGGATCAAAAACTAGTCGACAAATTAAAGTGATAAAGACACGAGCCCTGGAAAGCGACACAGAATCCCATTCCTTCCTGCCATTTCCAAGTTTTTGAAGTATCAGCCGCCTCAACGCACACAAGCTTATTAAATATTTGAGCACAATGAACCCAGTTGAGGTTTAATTTCTCCCAATCTACTGTAACTCTGCACTCAGATTATCCAGTAGAAGTTTCGGGATTTACCCAAAATGAAAATGTAGAGATTAGTATTTTACATCGCAACTAATCGTGGATTTGAAATTCTAATCATATAGTCAATCACAGGGAAGCGGCGTAGGTATATAATTAATCTCATCAGGGAAATTAAATATAGAGAAGTAAGCAGTAATATTAGCTCAGTAGTTTAGCTATTGCGTCTTTTGCTGCTGGTGGTGGTGGTGGTGGTGGATGTTAATGGCGTTGCGCCGCAGTTGCTGCTGGTGTTGCTGCTTGAGGTGCGGGGAGATGATGGAGATGAGCCCGCCGAGCGGCGGCCGCATCTTCGCTCGGTACACCATCTCATCGTACGGCCGCCGGTGGAACCTGAGATAGGGGAGGAACAACTCCCTCTCCCTCTCGCCTCGGCTATGCGCCGGGTGAGCCTCTTTCCGGAAGGAGAACAGCGCCACCGGCGACTGCAAGAAGGACGGGCGAGGAGTCCGCGGTTGCTGCTGCGGCGTTGGGGACGGCGGGGGCGGTTTCCGCTGCTTTCTCGGAGAGAATTTGCACGAGGTGGACGGCGCGCTTCGTGGGTCCGGCACCCAGGAGAAGGCGGCCGGGGAGGCGAACGAGAAGGACCGGGCGTTGAGCGAGGACGCGCCGATGAGGGAAGGGCTCGCGCGCGGAGTGGCCGCGGTGGTGGAGAGGTACCACGGCTTCAGGGAGTCGAGGTGTGAGACGGTGAAGGAGAAGCGCGACGACATGGAGACGCCCACTCTCGCGGAGGCCTTTGCGGCTGCGTCGGCCGCCGGGTCGAACCGCAGCGACGCCGTCCGCGTCGGGTACGACCCGAAAACGGCGTCCTCAATCGAGTCGTCGAAGTCGAGGGACGAGACCACAACCGTGACCGAAGCCAGCTCCACAAATGGACGAACACCCTGCGTCAACACTTGTCAAAACCATATCAAATTGCAACAAACACCCCAAGAAAACAAAATAAAAACAAAACATCAGCAACACCTTCCAGAGATAGGAGAAGAGGGAAGGAGGATCCACGACGAAAGCCTTGTGAAGACGGCACGGATAGTAGTCGTAGATGATCTTGAGAGTGCCCATGAGAAAGTTGAGGAAAGCCGACGCCGACCTGAAGAAGCCTGCATTTTGTTTCCCCTTTTCATATGTTGAAGAAAACAGAGGAAATAATAATGGCGCACAGAATGGAACAAGAACTCTGTACTCTCGTCTTCACGTTGAATGAAGACGATTAGAATACGATCAAGGTCAATGCCTGGAGCCTGACGCCGGGTTTGTTTTGGTCGGGAGACAGCTCCCTACCGAACCAGAGCAGGCAGCCCCAGTGGGCTCTTTTGACTTGCAACAGAGCAGAGTAAGCGAGGATATATATATATATACACTTTTAGTTAACGTCTAATTCTCTGATTGTTTATTTACTACTGGATTTTGAACGTACTGGCATCGAAAAGAATCACCAACTGGTCCACGAATCTTGACATGGATGAGATTGCCACTTCCAACGTGAAGACCAGTAAGCGAACAAACCTGCTGGAAACAAGGAACGCATTAATAATCCACCACAAAACACAAAGCACAAAGCACATAGAAAGAGCAGAAAGAAGACGGAATATGTCTCACAATTTTTGTGATTGAGTTTTCGCATACTCTTGCTTGATGCGGAAAATCTGTATAAACCAAAAATGAATCGATCACTAGAATCGCCGCCATTTAATATCAATATGAGGTGCATGCTTACCACAACAGGCCTGGCTTCGCCGTCGTGACCTGCGACGTAAGCGAAGCCGCCGGCCAGTTCCTCAGAGAACTCGTCGGCGATTAAATGATCTGAGTCCAAAAGAAACGTGGTATCGGTTAGCTCAAAAGGAAAAGCAGGCGCCTGCCCGATGATTCATAAAAAGCAGCGAGCGTTGTTGGTTCAAATCATGTCACGGCCCGATAAAGAAGTTTCAAAAAGAGGACGCCGTATTTTAGGACGAATTCAGAAAACAAACAAAAAAAGATTTCGAAAACGTGAGGAACGTTTGAGAGAAGGAACCAGTTCCGACGGTCTCTCTCCAACAAAGGGCGGCTCTTAGTTGCTTCGCCGCCTTCTTCGCGTTGTCTCCCTTGGCTTTCAGGAACCGTTCGACGCAGGCATCGTTGCAAAACTTCTCCTGCTTCACCGTGAGAGGAGCTTGCTTCTTTAAGATCTTGAGGACGGACTCGATGCCTCCTTTCTTCTCCATCCCCATCCGCCGAACAGACAGCAGCGGAACAACTGCAACGCGACGCCTCTCTCAAACGACCATCAGAGAAGGCGACTCCTAAAGCTGCAGCGAAGTGAGAGAGAGAGAGACTTCGAGAAGAGTCCGGAGAGGGTATTTATCAAAGCGCAGAACTGACGGAGGACGTTACATGACAGCGGGATCACTGACGTCGCCGTTAATCGATTTCAAGCGGAGGATCAGAGGGCGTTGGGGTACCGAATTGGCGGAGGGTCCCACGAGTGGGTCCAAGAGCAAGGTGACACTCTAAATCACGGACTCGAATGCTATTTAGTTTCCAGCGGAGCGTCGTTGGAGTCCACAAGACATTCCTCTCTCTCTCTCTCTCTCCTCTCGTCGCCGTCTCCTTGCCGTCATCTCGCCGTGGAAAAACAAAGACACGGCCATGCACGTTGTCCGCACACGAGGAGACGCTGAGATTTTATTCACCTCGCACCACCTCCCAAACTGCGAAAGTCAAAACTCGTTCAGAATCTTCAGTTAAAATACTAGAAAAAAGTGGGAGGTCGTCCCCAAACCGAAGAGGAAGTCTAGTGTAACTGTAAGAACGTACAGCTTCATCTACGTTCGCAACGCTTCCCATGCAAAAGAAAAACCAGTCAGTACTTGGACTGTAGCGGACGTTTGGTTCGTTTGTAGGGATCGCGACGAGGAGAGATTCTCTCCTCTGGTTTCGCGTGGAGGGGTGCTCAGTATTACTAACTCAAACAAGTATAATGAAACTTGTGATGGATGGAACCGAACTCTACTGCATCGGAAGTATGAAAGGAGATTGTCAGCCTTTTTTTTCCTCTTCTTTTTTGGCAAAATTCTCAAGGTACTTATATTTTAATTACTTAAAGGGTATCTCATACTTAAAAAAAAAAAAAAAAAACTTAAATATCTTCAATGCATCCTCCCATAGGAAAGGGAGGACATCCTCTTCCTCTGCTCTCCTCCTAGTCAGTTGCAGGTAGATGGCCAATGGCTGCCGAAGGCAGATTCTGTCTTTGATTGCTGGAGTCATACCGACGGTTTAGCAATATATTTGAATAGTAATTTTTTTATTTTTTTTGTCCTACCTTGGTGATCCGAAATGGTCGGACAGGTCCACTAGAGGCCCAATTTTACATCAGCAGAAGACCACATGGCAGAATAATGATGAGAAGAGTTGCCGTTATCCGACCGACCAGATGGAGGTTTCGTTCGATCCAGGTGAGGGCAGGGGCGGATTTACTATAGGGCATGAGGGGCCACGGTCCTCCCCAAATTTTTTAAATGACTTTTGTATATAGATTTTTTTATTTTCTTAATATATATAATATTTGGGTCCATTATAATTTCATGTCTTTTGTTGGTTTAATGGTAAGTTAAGAAATTTTTTTAAGCAAACATCTCAAATTCAAATCCTTA
>JBAMIE010173850.1:0-14532 GCA_037177295.1 Kaempferia parviflora | reverse complement strand
AACCAGGGAAGGGGTCCCTCGTTTGGTCCTCCGACGCTCAAGTTAGACAAGCTCAAAGAAGTACAATCAAAGTACAATGAAAGTACAGTGGCTTGCGTAATATTGCGTACCTGCGTCGGGAACCGAGAACCCCCATTTATAGTCAGATGTCAGACGTTAATCCCGAGGTGTACTAGGATGAGTTGTCATGCTGTGATTGGTGCCACGTGGCTCCTTGCATCATCTGACACTGTACTATTGTCAGAGGACGTAAGTGGATGTCAGACACGTGTCTGACAGGCTTATCAGTTCTCTTATAAATGAAGTTGCTCCTCTTTGCTGCTATCCTGTGATGTCCGTCCGGTCGACTGAAACAAGCATTCTAGGGTCTCCAGCGGACCGACCGGATGGGCGGCATTCGGACTTCCCTTTTTCATTCGTTGCTGACAGATCACCCTTCTTGCTGACCTCATCTAAGACCCACAGATTTTGTCATCATCACCAGGTCACGAATAATTTACTCTTTACCACCGATGCTTCCTGACAAAGCAAACAACTATTCGGGACGGTCATGTCTTGATTAAAGCAAATTATAAAGTAAAAAAAGCGCACCTTTAAACGAGTCATGTGTGATTGATTTAAGAGTCAAGATTATGTTTAGAAATTTATAAACTATAGAATATAGATTCCTGATTCATCATAGATCGACATGGTCACACATTAGTTGACCCATATCTTACGTTGTTACGGTACAAACAAAATCTACATTAAAGAGATGAAAAAATTTGTAGATTTAAAATAATAAAAATATCTTTACTGGAATAAGATCTTTTAATTAGGGTAAAACGAATAAAATAATAAGAGCTTCAATCTAAAGAGCACAATATTATATCATTATAAAGATATTTAAATTTTTCTATTATCAGAGTCATAATGCAGACCAAATAACATATGAGATGACCTTGAACAAAATTACGTTGAGGCCCGATGCAGGTCATCAAAGGTGTGACCGGATGCTTACGGGAAGGTCCGGAGCAGGTCAGGATGATCGGATGTTTACAGAGAGACCCAAAATAGGTCAAAAGTGACCGGATATATACGGAGATGCCCATAACAAGTCAGTAGTGACCAGATACTTGCAAAGAGGGTCGAACTAGGTTGCGATGACCAGATACTTACAAGAAAGGCTCAGAGCAGGTCATGGTGACCGAATTCTTACGGGAAGGCTCAGAGCATATCAGGATAACCGATTGCTCGCGGAGAAGCCCGGATCAGGAGAGTATTTGTGGTCTTTCGCTTGAGGGTCCTTCGTTCGAGGGTAGAATTGTTAGAGATATAATTAAAGTCCTACATCAGAAAAAGATGGAAAAGATCATATATTTAAAAGGTTAAAAAATATCTCTATTGACATCAAACAATTTGAATAGAATTCAAGAGTAAAGTTATGAGAGTTTGGACTAAAATGAATAATATTATGTTATTATGAATATATCTAAATTTCTTATGTCCTTGGGGATATGGTGCATTGTAAATGAGTCCAAAGGCAGGAGGGATTGATAGTCAAGGTGACGTGACAGCCAAATACTGATTTGAACAATTATTTATGTTTATTTTATTTTTAACTCATTATTAGGGCTACTAAATATAAATATATTTACACTATATATTGGAAATATTGAGTGATGCCTTATTTATAATAAGGATTCTCCGTACGCGTAATTAAGTAAATGAATGATGATAAAAAATTATAATTTTTAATTAATAAAATTGATCTGTTATGTTGTAAAATAAAATAATTATTTTATTGGGGAGTTTGATATACCTGATTAGGTCGTTTGAAATTTCTATATAACAGGATTGGTCGCTTTAAGATTGGAGTCGATAATACCTACAACACAAAGGCTTATATTAGATAAATAAAGTTAAAATATAATATAATATAATATATTTTTATTTTATTTATGAGTGGCTCATTAATTTAACAATTTTAGCTTAATCATTCCTTAAAAAAAAAATGATATAATAACTCACTTAAATTGGGACTCAATTTTCAAATATATGAGAAATTAACAAGGGTCCTGCACCATTATAACGGAGCTAAAATATCATATAAATGAAATTGAATCTCTTCAAAATTAAATCAATCCGCTCTTTGCCACCGTTTCTCGTCTTTAATCAGTTGTGAAATTTTGGGGGAGTAATCCTCTCCTTTTTTTTTTCTTCTATAAATGACGCTTATTATAGATAAAAATTATTTAAAATTTATATTGATAAATGACACTTAGAATGGAATTAATTGATTCAAAATATTTCTAAAATGTCTCAATTTTAATAGTTATTTTTTAAAATTTGAATTAAAATAAAACAAATTAATTTCATTTTAATCACAATTATTGATGCCTATCATATCAAAATAATTGATTTATCTAATTCTAATCTAATTAGAATTATATAATTCTCTTATAGTCTTAACTATAATTTTAAATAAATATGACATATTTATCAATTGATAATTATTAATAACTATTATTAATTAATTATCAAATTTTTAATAACTATTAATTAATCCATCATAGTGCATTGAAGAGAAAACATAAAATTAATTAATATTTTAATTAATCTAAAAACATTCAATTTTGATTATGAGAGGGATAATGACTTATGAATTCAAGTTTCAATATATTATAAAATTAATCATCACGACTATTTATCAATTTTTTAATATTGATGTTAAGGGGCGTTTGGTTTAAATTTATCAATAGGAATGGTAATGAGTATGATTACGGGGTCAATGGGAATGGGAATCAGGATTATATTATCATGTTTGGTTCAAATCCCGGAATGTAAATGATTATGATTAATAATGTTTATTTTGAATCAACATTACTAATGATAAAGATTATTTTTGATATTAAAGAAAAATTTTGATTGTTAAAAATAAAGTAACGTGCTATTTTTGGTATTAAAGGAAAATTTTGATTGTTGAAAATAAAGTAATAGTTGATCGAAGGGGGGAGACACGTGAATGAGTTATTGATTAATTATAAGGATTCATTCCCTTATTTGCATTCTCATTTTTGTAATCCAAACATTAACAATGACAATCATTTATTTTCATTCTCATTCTCCACTCATATTCCCCTTAAACAAAAGCCCGCTTAGTCTATTTTTATAAATATGATATTGAACTCTTAAATTCAATTAGTTGCATTTTTTTCTCGTTGGGCTAAATACACGTATTCTTAAATATTTAATGTTTCAGGTGGATTAAATAAAACATTAGACCAACGGAAATAGAATGAGCCCAGACCATTTAATAAAAAGGATTGTTAAGGAGACCCAGCCCGTAATAAATAGTCCATATAAAAAAATTATTACATAAAAAGTTTTAATGGCCGGCCCATTCAGGTTTCGAACCTACGACCTTCACATTATTAGAACGACGCTCTAACCAACTAAGGTAATAGGCCAATTGATTATTTAAACAATAATATTATAATTATTAGTTAGATACTGAGATATACTTAGAATTATAAAAGCTGCCACTGTTTTTGACAATCAGTAAAAGTTTAATTCCATCGAATCATAGATCATTCTTTTCTTTAAATTGCAATTATTTTGGTTATATATGTTCATGAATATTTATTGTAAACTAAAATATAAATAATAGTAGAACTAATAAAAAAAATCCTTAAATCCTAAAAACATTGTTTAGGTTATTTGATAATTCTTTGTTTCAATTGGAGATACTCATACTACAATACATTAGCAATGATGTTTACCAATATGGTAAATTACACTATCACCCTTTACCATTTTCAACTTGTATTGTTTTTTTTTTTTTTGGTATTATTATACCTTCTCAGTTAACCACAATTTTAGAAGTTGAAAATGACTTTAAAATTTGGTCCTTAGATTATAACTAACACTTTTAATTAAACAGCCTATAGACCTAGTTCTATCTTCTAAAATAGGCATAAATACATTCATCAAATATCTTAAAATATATTTAATTGCTTGGATGTATTGTTCTCTTGGTAACTTTGTTGATCGTCAATTGTGCTTATATGAATTATCTATTTCTAGGTTGCTGCAGCAATGTGTGTAGGAATGGGTAGCTTCTCTGACCCGTATAATGCTCAGGGACTCGCCCATTTCTTAGGTTTGGCTGTTCTTCCTCTTCTATTTAATAGAAATTGAAATGCTCTCTTATTTCATGTTTTTAAGCATGTCATTTGGTACATATTTTTATGTTTTAATTCCGCATGAGTTAATGCTAAAGTATGTCTTATCAATATTCTCATAACTATGTCAAGATGGCACACTTGTCGAAAGGGGTATGGTATGAAAAAGTATTACTTTTTCATTCTAATATCTTTTGATTAGGAGGACAAATGATAGTTTGCAACTTGGAAAGTAATGCTTTTCAAAATTTTAATTAACCTTGATTTTAGGTTAAATAATTATAATTCTTAAATAATTTACCTTAATTTTAGTTTTAAGGGGGCAGTACCTCTATCATATACACTTTGCAATGTAGCTTATTTAGTTAGGTTTATGTCTGTATGCGATTTGACATGGCTAAAGCATGCTCTAGTGAGACATTGAACCTTTTTAACTTAGAAGCTCCATTTTTTTACAGTTTGGAGTTGAAACTATAATGGACTAGTGCATAGCTAAGACTGCATACTGAAACTAACTCAGCTTCTGCTTTGATACACGAACCCATTTCAACTGCTCTTTGGGCTTGGCTCCAGATTTTCCTGACAGTTATTCTGTTTTTTCACACTTTTTTGTGTTAGTTTTTCATCTTGATGTCTTGATAATTGTCATCTGGGTTACTTGTTCATTGCTATTGATTTTTGAGAGTATTTGTTGATCTGGTATCTTGTGCACATAATTTTGTTTATTCCTATTTTGTTAAAGTGAAATAATACTATGCTACCTAGCTAATATAGTACTTTATAATCATGAAAGGAACCCTCTAGGAATCTAATGAAATATGTTTTCAATGAAAATAGATCTAATTAGTGTGAATCTTGCCTTCTTTCCCATAAATGATACACTTTTCTAGAGGTTCATGCTTTTGTGGCTGTTTTTAGTCTCTCTTGGTTCAATGATAAGGCTATAATCCACTAGGATGGTTATTTATTCTGAAATTGAATGTGAGATCCAATGTTTAAGTTTTTTTTATCATTATAAATTATTGGAACAAGGATGATGATGCTTGATTTGCAGAGCATATGCTTTTCATGGGGAGCAAAGAATTTCCAGATGAAAATGAGGTCTGGACATTTTACATTATTATGAACCTTACATTTTCTTTCTCATGCACATGATTCATGTTTCCAATTGGGGCATAAATGCATATATGTAACAAATTCTAGTTGCTGAATTCTATATTAGAAGATAGGCTGTTGAACTTAGGATAGATTGGGAAAGCTGTAAGGTGCACAGAAGAGACAAATAGGTGAGAAAATCTGATGCCGTTTTATACTCTCCTAAACCTAGGTTGAAGGTTGGAAGACCAACAACATCCATGGGACCTTTGCACCAAACAATTATAATCTAAACATTTTTATATTTACTTACCTATTAAGCTGGGGGACAGAAAAAGTAGTATCTGTTGGATTTTTAAACCAACTGAATATCGATCACTTGTTAATTACATGACCTTACAACTAAAATACAACAATATAAATGATTTGTCCCCCTCATGTTAAGCCCCTAAATAAGATATCATGTTTTTTTTTTTTACATTAATAAGAAAAGCTCTTGTGACCTAAACATAGATCAACAACAACAACCAAGCTTTGTCCCACTAGGTGACCTAAACATAGATAAAGAAGTTAATCTATTGCGTCAGAAAGGGTAATTATATGTGTATAGATGTCCTAATCTAAAATCCTAAATCTAAAATACCAACATAACATTCTCCAATGTTGCAGGCGGTTTGACTAAAATCCCTTGTTATGAATTCAAATGTAGATAACAATTAAGAAATAGATTGTAAACAACAACCAGAGTTTGAATCTCTGTTATTGATTTTGTCTGACTAAAATCCCTTTTTATGAATTCAGAAGTAAATAACAAAAGACACTGTAGAGGGATGCAAGAGCTTGAATCCCACTTATTGCTTTTTTTCAGCTACACCTTGACAATTAGGAATTCCCATATACTTTAATAGAATTCAGGGAATATGTCTATATATTTTTTTAAATATAACTAAATAATTATTTCAAACTGTTGCTTTGGTTTCTGACATTATCTTTGGTAGGTCTGCATCAAACAATTTTTAAGGTTCTATGGAAGCCAAATAATAGTTACGATAGGATTTATTGTGGTTGCTTCCCAAACTTGTTTTTGCTCTACATTGATATTATTAGAAGAATGATGACTTTGTCTATGTAGTGAATGTTTTGGTTATTTTGTTTGGTTGTGAGAATTATTGTTCTCATCGTTATAAGTGTCAACTGCAATTATCATCTGTAAATGGTGTGTAATTTTTTTAGCTTAGATAATTTACTTTTCCCTTGCACTATTTAACTATAAATTATGATACATTATTATGACTTATAAGTCATTAACCTGTTGTCTGTTGTGGTATTTCTTAGTATGATAGTTATGTGTCCAAGCATGGGGGCTCAACAAATGCTTACACCGAAACCGAATACACTTGTTATCACTTTGAAATTAGTCGTGAGTACTTGAAGGGCGCCTTGAAAAGGTAATAACGATTAGCTTTGTGTATGTATCATGGAGTCAATACCTTTTTCTCTCTCGAACTTATATAGGTTTGGTGCATTTTCTTAATGACTCTTGTAGATTTAGCCAGTTTTTTATATCTCCATTAATGAAGATTGAGGCAATGGAACGAGAAATCTTGGCTGTTGATTCAGGTTTCTTAATAATTGCTTTAATTTCACTACTAATACTTTATATAGTATTACTTAATATCCTGAGGTTATTGATTTATAAATTCTTCTATTTATGTTGTGCTATGAGAAAATTATTGTTTTGTAGAGTTTAATCAAGTACTACAAAGTGATAATGCTCGTTTGCAACAACTTCATTGCCATGTATCTACACCAGGTCACCTTTTCAACAGATTCTATTGGGGTACACTATGCAAAATCTAACTCAATTCTTTGTACCATTTTATTAGCTATCAATTATTTCTAAGTCACTATTATTGTAGGAAATAAAAAGAGTTTGATGGATGCCATGGAGCATGGTGTCAATTTGCAAGAAGAAATCTCAAAACTATATATGGAAAATTATCATGCAGGAATCATGAAACTAGTTGTAATAGGAGGAGGTGAGGAGCTGGATGAATTATGCATGGTATTCAATATAAATTGTTCATCAGTTACCAATAACAGTTGCTGCTGTTGGACTGAGAAGTAAACTTTCTCCCCTTTTCATTTATGCGTTCACCCCATCATCTTGCAGATCCCTTAGATGTGTTAGAGAATTGGGTAATAGAGCTCTTCAGCAATGTGAAAGCAGGCCCTTCGTTAAAGACAAACTATAACACAGATGTGCCAATTTGGAAAGTGGGGAAGCTGTATAGATTAGAGGCAGTTAAGGATGTACATGTTTTGGAGTTGGCTTGGACGCTTCCTTGTCTTCACAATGAATATTTGAAGAAACCAGAAGACTATTTAGCACATTTGTTGGGCCATGGTTAGTACTCTCATACTAAAATTATTTATGCCTAAAATTCAATTTGACTAGTTGTTGTTTTACTTGAGAAAGATGAACTTATGTGGACCTATGCTATCACAATATGTGTTCATTGAAATATAAATATAATTTCTTTCCATCAAACAGAGTGTATGACAAACTATACCATGGCAAACTATACCAGTTTCCATTCAAGTTATGATCAGATAGTTTTATTTCTTTTTCTAATTTTTTTATTTCACTTGTATAGTTATAAGGTCCTATTCACTTTTATCTAGTATTGGTCAAATCATTAGTTAGTCGATCTGTAGTTTCTTGAACTGTCTATTATACCCCATGGCTTTCTTTCATTATTCTCTTTCAGTCCAATTTTAAAATGTCTATCAATTCATCATTTTGTATCTAGTGGTTTGTTAAATCCTTAAAATACTGTTACTTTTTTTTTTCATTGACGATACTTTCGTTCTCAATACTTTGGAGCTTGCTTCTTACAAATGAGAAAAAATATTCAGAGGGTAGGGGAAGCTTGCTCTATTTGCTAAAATCTAAAGGATTGGCAAGTGCATTATCAGCTGGTGTTGGTGAAGAAGGAATGAGCAGGTCCTCCATTGCTTATATTTTTGTCATGTCCATCTACCTCACTGATTCAGGTCTAGAGAAGGTATGCATAATTATATAAAGCAATGCATTTTGCCACAATTATACTGTATGACAGTTTCCAATGGATTTAATGAAGTGATTGCTGGATTACAAAGATCATAAATCTTATATGCACTGTGATTTCATGGACCTTTATTGATGTCATTGCTGACACAATTTCAAAAATTAAACTATGTTTCGGTTTCAAATTCTAGAGGCTATATTTTTAATATATCAATCAGTTCAAATTTATCTTTTATCATGTCTGAGCACCGTCTTCAGTCTTAGCTTTTTTGTCTGCGAGTCATTCCATATTATGCAAAATGCATGATGATAAAATATGATGATATCTGTCTATTATTTTAGCACAATATTTTACTTTTTAGTATTTGCATAACATTCATAGAATAAACTCAGTTTCTGTATATTCTACTAAAGTCTAAACCTTTTTCCGCTGAATTTAGTCATTATTTTCCTTATGATTGATCAAATTGTGGATGACGTGGATTTTGGTTTTATTTTCTTTGCTTTTTAATATTTATTTCATTAAATTTTAATTGTTCCACTATTTTCGAAGACTCTTTGTACTTGAAAGGCAACTTGATGCATGAAGCTCCCTCTAATGTGGGGTCCCAAGGAAGGGTCTATTGTGCGTGGCCTTACCTTGCTTTACAAGAGGTTGTTTTTGAGACTCGAACCCGTGACCTTAAAGGACACATAGCAGCAACTTTTTGCACCAAGGCTCCCCTTCACTCTTTGTAGTTCTTCAGACAAAATAAAAATTAAACCTTATTTAGGAGATAGTTTCTATTTGTTATAGTTTCCATTATTAATAAAGGCTTCAATTTTTCCATTTTCTAGGAACAATCTTTGCTTTGTACTTTTTGAACAACTTTCCTGATTTTTGCTCCTTTCACAAACTAATGTGTAAGGCGGATTGCTTAACTTTCTCTGTAATGCTTCTGCAGTTTGATGAGGTAATTGGGTTTGTATATCAGTATATTAAGTTATTGCGCCAAACTTCTCCGCAAGAATGGGTTTTTAAAGAACTTCAGGATATAGGAAATATGGATTTTAGATTCGCTGAGGAGCAACCTCAGGATGATTATGCAGTAAATCTTGCAGGTAAATGGACGTTAACCTTTTCATATATTTTCAGTTTTAACTTTTAACTATATTTATTCATCATAAGAACCTTTACTGGCTATTCTGGCGAAACATGGATTAGCTATTCCAGTAAATTACATTTTACTCGTTTGCTATGTGCTTCATTGAATGTATACCATGATCTTTGCTGTGACCTTTTGTTACTGGACAGGTTTTGATATTTAATTATTCTGAGTTGTTCTTTGTCGTAGAAGTAATTGATCTTTCTTCTGCAGAAAATTTCTTTTTTTATTCAAAAGAGCATATTATTTCTGGAGAATATGCTTTTGAACAGTGGGATCCTGAGTTGGTGCAGAACATTTTGAGTCTTTTCTCGCCAGAAAATATGAGAGTTGTTGTACTCTCAAAATCATTTGATAAACAGTCACAAGGTACTTTTGCTTGCTTCTTTCACTTTCTTTACCTTTCAGATGTTGGCTGAATACAGTGTCTAAGTTTCTAAAGATTGTAATTTGTTAGTTTACGACTTTACGGAGAGTTTGTATGTCTTGCTATTATATCTAGCAAAGTTAATCCCAAATATGGTTCATTAATTCAATGGAGCAACAAATTATTCCATTAAGTTCTTGACCAAACTATTACTCACTGTTGGATAGAATTTTCAATTACAATCTAGAGTCATTCACCATAAAGCGATGCTCTTTCATTTCGTGCAAATCACAATTATCTTACCTAATTTTCATGTCATTTTGTTAAACTAAATTTTGATATGACGTACAATTCATTAATCTTCTCTCAATTCATATGTATTTTCAATGAAATTTATAAGTTGAAACTACACTCTTTCATTATTTCAGCCATTCAATACGAGCCATGGTTTGGGTCCCAATACATTGAAGAAGACATTTCACCATCTCTTCTCAAGCTTTGGGGAAATCCTATTGAAATTGTGCCATCTTTGCATTTGCCTTCGAGGAATGACTTCATCCCTTCTGACTTTTCACTTCGAAATGCTAATATGTCAAAAAGTCTATCAAATATTAGTTGTCCTCAGTGTATTATTGACAATCCACTAATGAAACTCTGGTATAAGATGGACACGACGTTTAATGTCCCCCGTGCAAATGCGTACTTCTTGATTACAGTGAAGGATGGATATAGCAGTATAAAAAATTGTGTGTTGACAGAGCTTTTCATAAATCTTCTCAAAGATGAGCTAAATGAAATCATATATCAGGTATACTTTAAAGTCAGAAAGATTTTAAGTTGATCGATTATTTGTTTTATTCTTTAATTTGCGATTCTATTACTTGACTAACCATTTAATCAATACTGCCATGTATTTTTATATTCTAAGGCAAAGATGGAAACTCTAATTTTAAATATGTTTTCATCAATCTTTTTATAAAATGTATTAAATTAGTTTTTCTCCTTTTAGTTAGTAACCTTGACATATGTTTCACTTAGAATTGTGAATATTCTTTTGTGAATATTTACCTCATACAGGGTCTTTATTTGTTTATTTTTCTGTCTCATTCCCTGGTTTACTCTCTTAATTGCTTCTATGGTTTCGATTTATTGAAAGATTAACCTTTTGTGTGGAATTTTGGGTACTGTTCTTTGGCAATCATCGTAATTTCAACTGTGCAGGCTGGAGTGGCTAAACTGGAAACTTCTTTGTCATTTGTTGGTGACAAGCTCGAGTTGAAGTTGTCTGGTTTCAGTGACAAACTACCAATCTTGCTATCAAAGATATTGAACTTGTCCAAAACATTTACGCCAAATAATGATAGATTTAAGGTATGCCATTTGATCTGAAATTTTTGAGCAATTATAAATGTAGATAGAAGAGCAATTAGGGGTGAGTACTACATTCTTCTGTTGTGTGCCTCATATTGTTGTCTGCGGTGCTAAAAGTTAAAAAAAAGAAAAGAAAAAAAAAAGAGCAATAGAGTTGTGTTGAACCCTTGCAGAACTTCTGTATGGAGCTGTTTAGATCAATTCATGGTTTAAATTTCGACTGTTTCGGTTTATGACTGGAACCAACTCTGGCAGTGAGTCTCAACACTTAACTGCTTTTTTTTTTCTTTTAGCTGATAAAGGGGCCAATATTTTGATGCTTCGATGATCACTTCATCAAAGTTTCGATTAAATTCTAGATGGGTTCTAATGTTGATTCTTTTTTAGTTCTACTTTCTGTTTTTCCATTATTAAGAGTTTTTTTTCTCCTTTTTTCTTGAACTATTTAGGTTATTAAGGAGGACATGGAGAGAAAATTCAGAAACTACAATATGAAACCTTTGAGCCATTCTTCCTACCTGAGGATACAATTATTGCGTCGTAGATTCTGGGGTGTGGAGGACAAACTTTCCTGCCTCTTGCATCTTACACTTTCCGACTTAATCGATTTTATTCCAAGACTCCTATCTCAGGTAACCAGATTGGTGGTATGAAGCTTACTGTCGATTTTTTCTCTTATTAATCTGCAGTCTGAGTAATTGAAAAAATATCAAATTACTATCTAATTTTTCTTACAACTAAGACTAATATATCCTTTCAGTTATATATTGAGGGCCTCTGCCATGGAAATTTATCTGAAAAGGAGGCAATTGAAATATCAAATATCTTTACCGATACCTTCTCCGTAGAACCTATACCTGCAGAGTTACGACATAAAGAGAGTGTTATCTGCCTTCCATCTAGTAGTAATCTGATTCGAAGTGTTCTTGTAAAGAATGCCCAAGAAGTGAACTCTGTGGCCGAGGTATTTTGTACTTCCATTTTATTTCACTTGCACGGTCGAATCCTCCATTAGTTGGATTCATAAAATCGCGAATAAGGCTTGCTGCTATGTGCAGTTGCAATTGCCTTTCTAAATTTTATTTCATTTTCTTGAACTCCTTTCTGTATTATTCTGTTTACATCTATTTGATTTGAGTCGGCAGCTTTATTTTCAAATCGAACAAGATGTGGGGATTGAAGCCACTAGATTAAGAGCCATCACGGATCTTTTCAGCAACATTATAGAAGAACCGTGCTTCAATCAGCTTAGGTAATGTCCGTTGCACTGAAACTTCACCATGCTAAAACGTCGATATATTCACTTGGCTACTTGAATGCGTATGAATATGCATGCCATACTTTAAAGTCTGTCATGTAGAGATTTGAGTTAATGGAAAGTTGTTGTGTGCCGGTCATAGGACAAAGGAGCAGCTCGGTTATGTCGTTGAATGTAGCCCAAGGATGACCTACCGTGTTTTGGGATATTGTTTTCGTGTTCAATCCTCGGAATATAGTCCGATACACTTGCATGGCAGGATAGACAACTTCATCAACGGTCTTCAAGATTTACTGGTATTCCAATACTTGATTTATTTTACTTATCTCTTGCGAGTTTCTTAAATAAGATTGCCGATTCTAAGCCTGATATAAATGCTAACAATGTTCAAGTGAGAAATCTCTGATTGTTAACAATTTTTGCATTGCATTCTTTTATCGCATACATCTTCGCATGTATGACCATATATTAATTTCTTTGCTATAGGAATCTCTTGACGACGAATCTTTTGAGAGCCATAGAAGTGGACTTATAGCAGAAAAGTTGGAGAAGGATCCGTCACTTTCATACGAGACAGGAAATTATTGGGATCAAATTGTGGACAAAAGGTTTTCTCATAACTTCATTTGCTGCATAATTTTGATGTCAGCTCTACCTTTCGCTTTACTGCAGCTTCATCTCTCTGTAATTTGTGTTCTTCGTCATCTAGCAACATTTTAGCAACTTCATATCCATCACACCATATCACGATAATATAATCTTGCACTGAGCTCAATAGATAGAAAAGATTAAGTTGTATAATTCTGTTACTAATAGTATTCAAATTTCTATTTAGGTTCAGTTACTAATGCAGTCAAATTGTCCTTTTTAGGTATCTGTTTGACATGTTGAAATTGGAAGCTGAAGAACTGAAGAGTATCAAAAAGAGTGAAGTTATCGATTGGTTCAATGAATATTTGAAACCAGAGTCTTCAAAATGCCGATGGCTTGCTGTTCACGTCTGGGGCTCCAGAACAAACTATAAAGAAGAAGCACTTTTGCTCAGTAAATTGGGTAAGGTCATCGAAGACGTTGATCTATTGAAATCGACATCGAACTTCTATTCGAGTCTCTGTTGAATAACCCTCAAACAAACAGCTAGAGTGTGAAAAAAAAGGCATTCAACATTTTTAATACCATTTTGTAAAATTGCCAATTCTTTTCTTTATTGTAAACTGATTCCCCTCCCTTAGCGTGGGATGTAATATCGGAAAAATATAGTTCCTTTTGCTAAAAATTTAATTAAAATAGTCATTTATATATATTTCTTTATTTATTTTGTTATAAAAAATTAACGTTGGATATGTGGAACTATATCGAAATGCTATTTAAAATTTTAATTTTGACCACCAATAGAAAATCACATAGAGCAATATAAATTAATAATGGTAGAATAAGATAATTGCCATGTCATGGGTTAGTTTGATTTAATTATCTATTATTAATTCAACTTTTAATATTTTTTTGATAAATAAAAATGAATTAAGTTTTTTTAATAATTTAGATTTTCAGTTCTTATCATTTGAATCGGAATTTGTTTCATCCAGAGATGATTCATTGGATTAGAAGGCAAGAATCAACAGAAATTTGAATAAAATAATGGACCGAATAGCCCAAAAGAATTCCTTTCTAGGCCATTTCAATAAAGACCCTTATCAGGGCCAATAAAAAACCGGCCCATATATAAGGGACAATTGTTCGGAGTAAAACCAAATTAAATTGGCCCATGCAGGTTTCGAATCTGCGACCTTCGCATTATTAGCACGACGCTCTAACCAACTGGGCTAATAGGCCTGTTGTATTTTAAGCAATTAATATTATTATTATAGAAATAATCTACGTATCAGCGACTTGCTTCTCAAAAATAAGGATTGTAAAAAAAAAAAAAAATGCCACTTAACTTTTATAATCAAATTGGAAAAAGAAGGTTCAATTTTAATCAAGCATTTAAAAATTGGAAAATATATTTGAATCAATATAGCAACTAAGCAGTTACTCCTTAATTTTTTATTCCATACAAAAAA
>JBAMIE010173819.1:0-14544 GCA_037177295.1 Kaempferia parviflora | reverse complement strand
GAAGAAGGACACGTCAAGGACGATTGCCCGAAGCTCAACAAAAGTAAGGATAAAGGAAAGAAGCAGCCTAACCCAAAGCTTAAAAATCTGAGAGCAACTTGGGGCGAGTCCAGCTCCGAATCCGAGGTCGAAGCCTACGCCGGACTTGCATTGATGGCAAGTCATCAAGAAGATTCCGACAACGAAGCCTCGTCAGAAATGAGCATCGACTCAGGGGGAGAATCAACCGAAGAAAGCTATGATGAAGGGGGAGCAATGGCAGAAAAGGTAAGTGAGGTACGTGCTCTCAACCCTACTCAGTCTTTCCATTTTATAAAAATGCTTACTAGAGATCTAACAAAATTAGAAAAAGAAAATCAAGAAATAAAAAATATTTTATTAGAATCTTGTCTAAAAACTGATTTTGAAAAACTAAAATTAGAAAATGCAAGTTTAAAAGAACAAATTAAAAAATTAAAAAATCATACTTGTTCTTTTAAAGTTAGTAAATTTTAAAATTCTAATTTAAATTGGTTTTAATGATATCATTCTGCGCAAATTAGAAACATATCACAAAAGTATATTCCTAAAAAGTTTCTAATTACCCTGTAGGAAAGAATTTTTATTAGGTTCCTAAAACTTGTCTAGTGTAATTTTTGCTCTTTAAAAAAAAATTAATTTTTTTGTGATGTTTTTATTTAAAACAAAAAAAATCAAATTGAAAACTTTTTTTTTGAAATTTTAATTTTTTTTTAAACTTATTTTTGAAAAATTTTCATTGCATATCTGTTAAATTTTTTTTTGGAAACATAAATATAAGCTATGAGTTTTCCGAAATTGTTTTTAACTTGAAATTTTTTTTCCTACTTGATGAATTTAAATTTTTTTCTCTCAAATTAGAGATATGTTAAATCAAATACTAAAAATTTTTATCTACCTGATAATTTTGAATTTCTTATGCAAGTTAGAGATTTTTAAAATCAACTGCTGAAATTTTTTAGATACTTGATAAATTTAGAATTTCTTATGCAAGTTAGAAATTTTTTAAATCAAATGCTAATTTTTTTTATAAATTTAAATTTTTTTAAGTTAGAGATTTGTTAAATCATACGCTGAATTTCTACTTGATAAATTCAGAATTTTTTTCTGCAAGTTAGAGATTTTTTTTTAAAGTTAGGATTTTTTTCAAATCTCATGCTAATTTCTTCTAAGTTAGAAAATTCTTTAGTATTATCATAAGAGAAAAATATTTTTTTTGGTATTATCAAATACTGAATTATTTTTAAAATATTCTCATTGCATGTTTTCTACAATTTTTTTGGAGAATTGATAATATTTATAATGTCATAAATTATAATTTTTTTTTTCTGGATCAATTTTTACCCCATTTTTTTTTAATGTGATCAAAGGGGGATAGATGTTAAGTTAGGGGAGGTAGAATTTTATCTCTCATTTGTACTAAATTGTTTACTTGTTTATTTATTATATTGTCTATTTAACCCTAACTTAACATGGGTTGCTCACATCAAAAAGGGGAGATTGTTGGTCCCCGTGGTTGTTTTGATGTGATTAACCAAGTGAGGTTAGGTCCTTTGTTTGTCTAATCTCTCTGCTAAGTGTGCAGGAACTTAGGTACGGAGGAAGTCGGGCAAAAGATGCAGCAGTCCAGAAGAATAGCACGGGAAGAGAGCCGACGGGCTTGGTGCATCCGAGGGACGCGGGGAGCTGTGGAAGAGTACACCGGCGGACGAGAAGGACGTGTGCGACGTCCGAGGGATGAGAACCCGGGAGGAAGCTTGCTCAAGGAGAAGGACGGAAATAGGTTTGGGTGAGCCCTATTTCGGATTTCCGAGATCACCCAAGCGACCGGGAGTCGATCGGGAAGCTAACGGAGCGATCGGAGAAGAAATCGAAGCTATAAGCTTCGAATACGGCGCGTACAAGCGAAAGGGGCGCGAGCAGTCCATTGAGGGCGCCCTCCCTCCCTTGAGGGCGCCCTCCCACCCTTGAAGGCACCCTCAATTACTTGAGGGCACCCTCGCGCAACAGTCAACGGCCGTTTGGCCGCAGATAAGGTTTTATCCATGCGGATAAAACCTTATCAACCTGAAGGCACCCTCAGCCTTCGGGATAGAGTTTCAAGAGGTTATTTAAACCTCTGAACCTAGGAATTGTATAACAACTCTGTACTCAACTTCCATAGTAATTCCTAGTTTATTTCTGAGCTTTTTAAGAGATTGTAAAAGGCTTCTCTGCCCCAACAGAAGGAGTTTTAATTGAGCTTTTTTTCTTTCTTGGATTAACAACCTCCTGGGTTGTAACCAAGTAAATTTCTGGAGTCTCTTTCCTTTTATTTATGTTATTTTTATAGTTGTTCTACTTAATTAATATCCCTACTAGATAGCTCAAGATTGTTTCAATTCTAATTTGCAGGTTAACGACATCCGCGTCTACCGGCCCTAAGCGGACCTACAAAGAGATCTAAAGGTGTTAGGGAAAGGAAGAAGCAAGCACCAAAGTCCACGGCGGTGTGAGGTTCACATGGTCATGTATCCTTTTATAGCCCCATGGGTTGATCTGATCCACATGGCCGTGCGAAATCGCACGGGCATGGAGGGGTGCATTTGGCCAACCTCCTCACACAATCGTGCGAATCGTACAACCGTGGAGAGGTATCTACTGAAACTTGTCCACGGCTAAGTCACATAGTCGTAGAGGGCCAGAATCTACAAAACAAGGGAAAATAAAGTGTAAAATACTCCACGGCCATATGACATGTCACATGACCGTGTGGTGTTGTTACCGGCCCTTTATTATGAAACACCTCCACGAACACTACAAAACATAAATTTAAAAGGAATTAATTGATATAAACATGAACAATTCACAAACAAACAACTAAAAACTAAAAAGCAAATGCTTGGGTTGCCTCCCAAGAAGCGCTTCATTTAAGGACATTAACCTTGACCACCTTCTCCCCTTATTCGGGCTCTTGGTGAGAAAATATATTTATCTACTTTTGACGGTGTCCGCCGTTCTTTGTCCTTAGAATTTGATGATACTTCTAACTCCGAAGGGTGCCCAAGGTGATGGTGAAAAATGGGTTCTTCTTTAGTCATTGGAGAGATACACAATGATAAAAATAAAACATAGTTAGAAGATTTCGAAAGATAATATACTAGCCTATCCTTACCAACTTGTAATATAAGAGTATAGTTTTTAACATCTATTGAAGCTCCAGAAGTGGCAAGAAAAGGTTTTCCAAGAATGAGTGGAATCTTTGGATCTTCATCCATGCCTAGAACCACAAAGTCAGTGGGAATAACACGTCCACCAACCTCAACATACACATTCTCAATAATTCCTAGAGGGTATCTACATGTGTGGTACGCTAATTGAAGTACCATAGTAGTAAGTCTCAAATCATAATATCCTAATTTTTTACAAAGAGAGGAAGGGATGAGACTTACACTTGCTCTAAGATCTAAAAATGTCTTACCAATAATAGTACTCCCTATCTTATAAGGGATTGAGAAGCTACCCGGATCTTGAAGCTTTGGAGGAGAATTGTTGAATAATAGAGCGCTACATTCCTCCGTCAGAGCAATGGTATCATGTCCTTCCTTGAATCTTTTTGTGCTCATAATTTTCTTTAAAAACTTAGCAAACTTGGGCATTTGAAATAGACCATCTAGTAATGGAATATCAATACTCAAACATTGGATCTTCTCTAGGAACCTTTCAAATTCTTTATCTTTTTGCTCTAAGGTTAACCTTTCAGGGAAGGGCACTGGTTGCCTTTAAAGATGAGTGGGAAGACAATCTTCAACCTCCACTGTACTCTCCTCCTCTCGTTGAATTTCTTCAACTAAAGGGGAAGGCGGAGATGGTCTTCCAAATGATTCAGTGACCCTTGGAGCAGTCACTTGGGGTTACCCAAGGTCCGTCCGCTCCTAAGTTCTATGTGGTTGCAATGATCCACGAGATTAACTTCCGGCTTCCCGGGAAAATTCTCTTGCTCCCTTGATGTATTACTTGTTATTTGAGCAACTTGACTATCAAGAATCTTAACATATTTCTCTTGACTCTCCATCCTTGAATTCAATTGCTTGATGTCATTCTTCATTTCTTTACTACTAACAATTAGATCCTCCATAATTTTCTCTAATCTTGACAAATTTTGATCATGATTATTGGTTAATGCATACTGATTACCACTTGAAGATGATTGTCCAAAACCTCCATTGTTATTATTGTTGTTACAATAAGAGAAGTTCGGATGATTTTTTCAAACTGGATTATAAGTATTTGAATAAGGATTATTCTAACATGATGGAAAATTGCCAATAGCTTCATATTGCTCTACTTGATTGATTTGATCTAAACCCTCTACATTTCCAAGTGGGCATAAGTCTCTATCATGATCAGAACTACTATATATATCACAAGAGAAATTTATAGCAGTTGCCGAGTTGGCTCCAAGTAATTTGATAAGAGCATCCACTTTTACCGTTAAGGCATCAACCTTATTAATATTATACTTTCCTGGTACATGCATAGGATTACAACTTCTTTCAGAAGTCCATTGATAATGATTCATAGATAAGCTTTCTATAATATCTTCAGCTTCATCCCATCTTTTGTTCATTAACCCCCACCATCAGCTGAGTCCAAGAATACTTTTGTTTGATAGTTTATACCATTATAAATGTATGTAAGTCATGATGAGGACATTGTCTGAGCATATTCTTAAAACTATCCCAAGCTTCATACAAGGATTCTAAACCATACTGCTTGAAACTAACAATTAAATTTCTCATGTATGTTGTCTTGCTATGTGGATAGAATTTATCCAAGAATACTTGTTCACACTGTGCCTAAGTATTTATGCTATTTTGAGCTAAAGAATTTAACCATGACTTAGCTGGATCTTCTAAGGAAAAGTCAAACAATATTAATATGATTACTTCAGGTGGCACACCATTCATTTTCCTTGTTGAGCAAATCTCATAAAAATTCTCTAAGTGTTGATTAGGATTTTCAGGTGGTCCACCTCCAAACTGGTTCTGTTGTACCATATGTATGGATGCTGGTTTTATTTTAAAATTATTTTCTTCTACCCAAGGTCTTGATATGCTAGATCTAACTCCTCTTGCATAAGGTGCAGCATAATCTTTGAAAAGTTTATCAGCCATGTTGACTTGCTCTTAAACTTGTTGATTTCTTTACAGGTCTTGTCTTTGATGGAAAGTCCGATCTATCTCAGGATCAAATGGAAATAAATCTGCACTCTCTTCTACACATACAAGAGTAAGATACAAGAGGTGTATTGTAAAAAAAATACAGAATATATATTGTAAGAAAATAAAAGTACAAAAGAAGAAAAATAAGAAAAAGCAACTATAATTATTTACAAGTACCTAGACTAGTTCTAGAGTTCTTTACTAATGTTAGAAACTAAGTCTCTGGCAACGGCGCCAAAAACTTGATACGCCCACAAGTATATGGGTATATCGAAGTAATATAAAAGATTATCGTATCCACAGGGACTTACAATTCTAATCACCAATAGGTGCACTCTTTCAAACTAGCTAGATAATTCCTTGAAAAGGGGTTATGACAAATTTATCTAACAAGAGACTAAGAAGAGAGAGAGAGAGAGAGAGAGAGAGAGAGAAAAAGAAAAAGTGAAAGAAGAAAGAGGTTAACCAAGGTCTAATAATGTCACGCCCCAAGAAGAGTACCTGCCCAATGATAATTGGGCTGCATCTCCCCTGTACCCGTGACAATATGAATCCAGCATATAAAGCCCTCCAGGCTACTCATCCTTGGCCAACACGGTCGAAACAAATACAATAGATATACATCCACAATCATGCAGTCTATAATAGTGTAGCCTCTGGCTAACTAAGCAACACATCACAACCACGCAGTTTAACAGAACATGCTCCGGCTGACAACATAATACAGAAAAAGAAATGATACTTAAAACATTGCAGTGGAAAACAAGGGTAGAGCACCCAAAAACTCGAATACGATACTCACGATCCCGAAGGCTAAATCCAAAGTCCAACTACACTTATTATAATGTCAAACCAGAATAAGATCCACATAGCAAAAGTAAAACATAAAGAAAAGTAAATAGATAGAAATTGTCCTCAATAAGGATGTGGAACCGACAACTGGGCTCACCAAGCGACCCACAACATCTAGATGCTACCTGAAAAATAAACAAGAAACATATAAAGGGGTAGAGTGCGGATCAGTCAGTGAGTAATAGATAAGACAGTGCATGGTATATAAAATAAAGAGGTCAAAGGTATACAGTCTCAGCAGGAATAAGAGTATGATCATAATTGACACATAATCAGTATACATACTAGTGCCAACCCAACACATACAGGTAATAATGGGTAACTCTCCCAGGAATCCACAACTGTACTATCTGTAGCATCTATACAACTCAGGTCAACAGGTACATGTAATAAAAAAAGACATGTATGCAGCATGGCAAACATATGCAACAATCATATCACAAACCAGTGCAACATATCGCAGGCATATGCTCAATAGTAAGTTCAAGGTATGCATCATGCATCACGTGTCATCAATGCATATGCAATGTATGTGTGTCACTCCTACACTCCACCCCAACCGTCACAACATCTGTATGATTGGAGGGGGGGCAGGACTCTGACAACTGCTCATGACTCCAGCTACCACTGCTCCTGAGTGGCCGGTTGGGCAGGATGTTGAGTAGATATCTAGCTACAATAAAAAGGTCCACTGTATGCACATGACTCCTTCACCGCTACCCTTGAGCGGGCGAGAAGGGCACTATAGGACAAGCTGCACCCAACTCTGCTACCACTACTCCTGAATGGCCGGAGGGCCAGTGAAATATGACTATCAACTCTCTCAACCACATAGGGAGTCTTAATTGATAGCATGCAAAAGTGCGAATGATGCACATGATTCAAATATCAATGTCTTAAACACAATCATCATCAATATTAGGGTCACGCTAAACTCAAAAACATCTCGGAACCACTATCTAACCATCACATATATCTATATGTATATAAAGATCCATCAGGTATCCACAAAACAATGAATGTGGTGATCAATGCAATGACCCAATCAAGATAGATACATCCTGTAATGGATTACCTGACCCCTATATGTATGATCAAGTTCAAGAAGGATCTACTGATCGCCACTAGGGTACTATGCAACATCTACATAACAACATGACTCAATGATTATGCTACAACATTTAAGTAGTTGATCAAGATTAACTCGTATAGTGTACACCCTACATGCGTACACAACTACATGCATATACACAACCAACATAACATCTCCTATGCTATATAATATGCATGTGAAAACTCTACAGAATTTAGATGTTCAAAGACAAGACTGTATAGATATGAAACAGGCTATCTCAAAGGACAAGCAGTAAGTATCAAGAAGGATAATAAGACAAATAGATTTAAGATAAAGCAATCCTACTTATCAAATAAAACAACCATGCACTAAGATCAAAGATCTAAATAGAGGCCAAGGAAGAAATATCAACCTTTAATACAACTCATGTCGGAATAATCTCATGTCAAGATGTCCGTCTCAAAATAAGAGTCCTGTGTTAAATGGATACTTAGGTTATTACATATACGCAACATGTTGCTAAAAACCCAATCCCAAACTATTTAGGGAAAACCCAAAAGATATTGCAACTTATTAACCATGATTACCTTTAATTAACCAATTCATTGATTAAATTATAGTTAACCCTACATTAACCCTAATTGATCCATCATCTCGATTAGACTAAGTTTAACTCTCAGTTAACCTTAATCATTTCACAATTATATTGGATTGGATCGGCCTAAACATTCCCTCATTAATTGGATTTACATTCCAATATTCCCTAGTCCAAGTATATACACAATTCATATTAATTAAATCCCAGTAGGATAACATACATCAATCTCAACAACTCAATTTAGAATATCAATCCATCTAAACCTTAATCAACCAATCAATTAACCATTAATCAACCCCAAATTCACAAATCAAATTCCTTCTCATATTCTTAGATGATATTCTCGAATTTGTATGCACAGATCTTAGTGAGGGAGAGTTCCTTACCTTAAGTTCCTCCGGTGATGATCCTGCACAGAGAAGTAACGAGGTCAGGTGGTTCAAGCGGTGGTGTTCAAGCTATGGCAGCAAGAATCGACTCTCCATCGACGTCCCACCCCTCTGGCAACTATCCATAACAACCAGTGATGGACCCTCTATCTGGAATAAGAACTCCAGGGGTGGGGTGGTGCAGTGGTGGAATGATGATGACAACAACGACCAATTGGACGATGACAGCTCCCAAGTCACGACAGAAATCATGAGAGATAAAGGGAAAGGGTGATGGAGACTCTCACAAGGCCGGCTGCTGAATTGTCACGACTGAACTAGACAGCGGTGATCCTGCGATGTCAACGATCCGGCGATGCGGCCTCTCGTGACATAGACGAAGAAGAGGAGAAATGAAGTGACGGGGAGAGGAAGAATAAGACTCCGATGATCTACAATTGTCACAGCTGAACAAGACTCCGATGATCCTACGATGTCAAGATCCGGCGATGCGGCCTCTCGTGACATAGAGGGAAGAAAAGGAGAAATGAAATGATGAGGAGAGGAAGAATAGCTAATCGACTGAGATTGTCTCTAACCCCTGCCTCGGCTAGCGCCGAAACTACTCCAACGACGTGGTGGTCGCATCGACGATTAGGCGGGGGTGCGTGGGGGAGTGGCGTCGGGGCAGGGAACTAGGGATCGAGAGAATGGGCGAAGGGTAGAAGGAAATAAGGAACTTAGGTTTTTAAATATTCCTACTTAGGTTTTAATTAATTAAACTCTAATTTTATTCTTCAATCAACTCCCACTTTAATTCAGTATTATAAATAGGATTTTCTTAAGCCTAATAAGACATCCTCTCAAAACGTGTCATACCGGCTCCGTTTAAATCCAGAAAAAATTTTGAAAATTTTAAGAAAATTCTATAATGTTATTCTCCCAATAATAATTATTCATTAATTATAATTTATTTTGATATCTTACAAATAAAGTGTCTTGAGTGTTATTTTCATTGTAATGAATGGTTAATACATGAGATTAGCCTTTCCCCTAATTTCTAATCCTAGATTTGTAAGTTCTCCCTATTAATACTAATCTTCACCATCAGTAAGTTAGTTTATCCTACTTGATCTACCCAAGTAATAGCAAGAAGAATGGTTAACCCAAAAAGTTAGGTTAAAGGACCACTCTTATCAGTAGGCTTCCCTATTCATACATCTTTAGATTAATTCAAACTTTTCCTAGAATTGGATTAAGTAGGAATAAATTAAACCAAAGAAAACTATATATGATCATGCTTTATACAAAGATAACCATATATTCCTACAATGCATTGATATTCATCCAATATAAATCACACTAAAGATTAGATCAAGATTCAAGAACTAACAATCCAATTTCCACATTCATCATCAAGATCTCAATACATAAGAATTCAAATAGAGATAATCTAATCATTCATCACAAATCTCATTCAATGATACAATCCATATTCAATCTTACAACCAATGCATCATAAGAATCTAAATCAAGACTAACATTAACAAAGGGAAATAAAGATAATATCCATGACATTACATTCAACTATTCAAATATAATTACTCCCAATCACTCAAGATCACAATCTACTCTTGATCCTTAGGAGAGAAATCCAAGAAAGAACAAAGACAAGAGAATCTTGCATCCATTTCAAGAAGAACCAAGAATGAAGGGGAAGATTGCAAGAAACTTATCTTTCAAATGTTCTTCTTTGAAATCCCACCAAGATCGCGGAAGACGTCGAATTCGAAGCAAGAAATCCACGCTGAGATTGTCGAAATCACCCTCAGAAAGCCTTAGAAGCTTTGGCCATCACTTAAAGGGGTGAAAACCTCATCTACTTTTAAAGGGGAAGAAGTCACCTTTAAATAGAAAAGCCTCTTATCCTGCCACACGGCCATGTGGCTACCACACGACCCCTTAGGGGTATGCTCGGGATGAACTCATACGGTCATGTGAAGATCATACGGCCATGCGGGGCCAGCTGTTGGAAAAGATCACACGGCCGTGTATGAACCACACGGCTGAGCAGGGCCAGGCTTGGAAAAAATATCACACAGCCGTGTGACAACCACACGGCCATGCAGAGCTCCATTCTGTTGGAAATGTTATACGGCCGTGTGAGAACCACATAACCGTGTAGGGCTTGGTTCTGGAAATCTCACATGGTCGTGTGAAGTCCATACGACCGTGTAGGGCCTCGTGCTACTAGTCCAACTTCCATCCGTCTAAGAGCTTCTCCGTAGCTTCAATACATGTCCCAAACACACTCCAAGGTACGCATAAAGTGTGAAAATGCTATAAACTACGCATCCTTCAATGAAAACCAAACAAAAGCAAATCTCCGAATAAATAGGAGTAACTATGCTGAAAATATGTAAAAGCTAAAAATATGTAAAAGGAGATGCGATATATGTAAATCATACATAAGAATATCAAAGTAATGTGCAATAATTATGCATAATGATGGGTATAATCTACGCACATCAAACATGTCTCAATTTAGTATCCTGCAATATAGAATATATAATATGGCTAAGTTCTATTATAAATCAAATAGCTCAACCTCCTATTCTGATTAGTAAAACATATTTAATCCCATTTAATGATCCAACATTCCTTTCACAATCAATCTCTTTATGTATTAATCCAACTCAAATAGTTAACCTCCATTAACTCAATTCATAGATCAGGGCTAGCCCCAAAATCAACCCTAATTAATCCAACTTCTTAATTAGTTGGATAACAAAGCTATTATTCATTCTAACTTCCAATAAATCTAAGCATACTACAAATAATTCAATGTAATTCACAACTAAATTATTAACTCATCAACTGATTTAATTATACATCCATGCATCACTCATATCATATTATCAACCTTATTAATCCATCCCATTAAGGCATGAATTCAACAAAATCAATGAATCTATCATCACATATAGATTATCAAATTCCGATTCTACTACAACTCCAAATAAATCCAAGATTAACAACTAAGCATAGATTAATCAACTCAAATTCTAATACCACACATCTTCCCGTCAACAATTAATAAATTTCAAGCTTATCTACTCATAACAAACAATTCAATCCAAAACTCACCCAATCTGATGGTCAGCTATTGATTCTCTGTTAGAGAAGCTCACTACTAGAATTGATTGCCGGAGCTAGGGGATATTGTTGTCCAACAAATCAAAAGCCCCAAAATCAACACCTAGCATGAATATGATATCCAATTCACAATCTTTAAACTAACTACTTACCCTCAATCGATCAATGGATCCGACCGAATCTGTAGCATTTGAAAGATGCCCAACAGCTTCATGTCAGAACAGGAAATTAAAGTCCGACATTGAATCTTGGCCAAATAAGTGGTCAGAGGAAAGGAAAGTGGCACTGGTTTGGGGTTAGGGCCCAACACAGCTGGAGAGGCAAGGTCTGCTAATTGTGGATGCTCACTAGGTTACTCACTGTCGAAGAAGCTCACTGTTGGAGAAAGGAAATTCCGGTTGGAGACTTCTCAGCGGATCAGGCAATGGGATCCAGCTTAATTTGGACCTAGTGGTAGAAGGGTGGTTGATAGTGGTTTGGTCTAATAATCTCCGACAACCGGCAGAGGGATGGTGGTGATGACCGGGAATGTACGACGGGATCAAGCTACCCTGGACGGTTGATGGTACTATGTCGAATCAGGGAGAGAGTTAGGGCTTGGCATGTGGTGTCCAACAATCGATGGTTGCATGGGGTCGATCTAGACTAGCAGTGGGGCTTGTGAGTAGTCGAAGGTGAGACGCACCAAGTGCATCGCTGTCTCAAGGAAGAAGAGAGTGGTACGGGTAAGGCATCGACGTCTCAAGTGGCTTGAGGAGACAGCCGACGATACCACCCGATGGTGCAACGAGGGTGGTGTCGTGCGTCATGGTCGCAACAACAAGAGGGAGACCTAGGTGGAGAAAGGGGGTGACGGATGAGAATCAGGAGAATAGATAGGGTTTTAAATTTCTATACTTAGATTTAAATAAGTGTCATTAGGTTAATTAATATAAACTTAGGTTTGATATAATCAAACCTTAAGTTAACTCCTCAATTAACTCCCATTTAATGGATATTCCAAATAAGTTTTCCAAAGCCTAATAGATTCATCACAGAAAACTTATCATACGACCTCTGATTAAATTTCTAAAAATTTTTGAAAAATCCAATAAAGTTATTTCTCCAATAACACTTATTATTTAATTATTATCATCGCTCAATTAGTTTTTTGTTTCAATTAATTACACAACTGTCTCATTCTTAAATTTATATATTTTATCTGTTAATGCTTTGTATTTTTTTTAGGTTATTAGAAGTTATTTCTTATTGTCTCAAGGTTCGCTGACTATACTTTTTCTTAGGAAATATGGTGGTAAGTTTTTCTTGTCATATTATTCATTATACATCAAAATTTTATTTACTTTAATCTATTTTTAATTTTTAGAATATCTTTTGACGGGGTGGTCGTAGACAGAGATATGAGGGATAGTCTGATACATCACTAGTACTTATGACCCCCTTTATCAGGCCGGACCATCACATGCATCTTCACTGGTACCTTCCCCTACACCGTCACCATTCCCTTCATAAGTATCTTCACCGATCGAGTCTCCAGTAGTGACTCATGTTCCTTCCAAACACTCGATTATTGAGAGGCCTGACACTCAAGAGTCTATAGCCCCTCTTGGAGATTCGTATGTAAAATAAAAATATTTTAATGTTTTAACTTTCTTAATTATTTAACATTTATTTTTGTTATTTTATGATATATTTGATAATTCTGTCCGTGTAATTCATGAGACAAATAGAATCGTGAATAACAATTGGAGAGGGGATTTTATGAGTTTTACGAGCACTCCAACACTTGTAAGAGAGCTATGGTGGAGAGAATTTATGGTATATCTCATTCATTTTATATCTTGAATAGAAGTAAATATATATAAATAATTCTTTTTTTCATTACAGCAATCATTTACTTGGGATAGTTGTGATGAGATGGAAATCTAGAGGATATTCTTGAAAAAAATGTGGCGATCACATTCGCCATACTTTGAATCATGCAAAGTCAAGGGTAAAAAAAATTCCATTCATCAACGAGGAAAATTGGATTAGGATTTCCAATGTTTGAGAAACAAAGAAGTCTAAAAAAAGGAGTCACCAGAATAAAATCAATCAATCTTTTAATTCTAAAAACATGTCTGCCACATATGTGGGAGGCTCTATTAATATTGATAAGCATAGACGTAGACTAGTAATTTTTTTAAACTCTTTTACTATTTTTTCTATTTGATATTATTTAATTATTTGTAATTTTCTTTTTTAGACAAAAGAAATGGAAAAGGAGCATTCATTTTTAGACACTTTCACCTGCACTTTTCAAAAAAAAAAAAAAAGATAAGACTTGGAGCAGGCGATAGAGCCAAAGCAATCCAGGTTTGTATAAATATTGAATCTTAATAGAGAACTACAATTCTATTAGTTACATGCTTTAATTTTGTATTCTTGCATTTCTTAAATTTTGGTATTGCATATTTATTTCAATTATTTTAATATTATAATACAGGAAAAATATGTTGAGATAAAGATAACACAGAGATGTTGTAACGCCCCAAAATTTCTAAAAATGATTTCATAAATATTCTATGATTTTTCTAGAATTTTAGAATATTTTTATAGAATTTTTGGAGTAGCGGAAGTAGCAAAAATAAATAAGGGACAAAATCGGGTTAAGTGAGGCTTGACCCTTGGTCACCCAAGAGGAAAAGCAAAGTAGTAACCAGTTGGCCTAAGCAGGCTTGCTGGAAAGTAATGAGAAAGGCCCTTGTTAAAGGTAAGTTAGGCTTATAAAATTCTAGGTTTAGATAGGAAATTAAGAGGAAACTTAGGGAGATAAGTTAGCCAAAAGTTTCCCTTCGCCCAACTCTTCACGCGACACCGAGCCCCTCTCCTCACGCGATTTCTCTTCTCCGCTCCTCTCTTCACCGTTGCCACCCCTCCTCTCCCCTTCTTCCCCAAGATTCAACCCTAGATTCATCTAGGGTTAACAAGGAAGGGTTCTTCTCTTTCTCTTAGGGCCGGCCACACCAAGTGTCTTCGGAGGAGAAGAGGTTTCGTCGTCTCCGGAGCCCCAACCGAATTCGTAAGAAAACTAAGCGTAGGATGTAAGTGCTTCTCACCTGTGGTAGGAGTAGTTTCGATTCGTTTCTTTAATTTCCAGAAAGTTAGAAAGTAAATAGGAATCTCTTGATTTTACATGGTGATTAGGTTTAAAGTAGCATGTTTGATTTCATATGATGATTTGGTTAGTTAGCATGCAATATTTCAATTTAAATGCTTTGGTTGAAGTTTTCC
>JBAMIE010173789.1:0-14547 GCA_037177295.1 Kaempferia parviflora | reverse complement strand
ACCATTTTAAATACTTCTGATTAACAATATTTTAATGCTAGTCAAAGTTATTCCACCGTTAATTAAAATTAGATCAAAATTATTGTAATGAATATTGTTCAATATTATTTTGTCAGTTTTAGCAAAAGCTATGGAACTACTCGAATAAAAAATAGAAATTTTGAAAGAAGATATTAAAAAAAAATATTTTTCAACATATAACCAAAAATAAAAGATGATTTTTATTATTGTTATGGCAATTTTGGCAGCCAAAAATGTGCCGACCAGATCCTTTAGTTAAAAAAAAAAAAATTACTAGGAGATGCTCCAGTTATAACTACGATCGGATCGTAAATTGTGATACCTCGAGGGTTCAATTTCCTCTCTAGATTGTAATTTGGGGAGGGACAGGTTGTCAGTGGTGGACATGTGGCTTGGCTGTCCAATATCAACCCAAACTATAATTCGGAGGGAAAAATGAACCCTAATCACAATCAATTACGATCAGATCACGACTACGATTCGACAACCAATTACGACATATCACGACTACGATTCGACTATAATTACGGTATGGACTATCTCCGATCTATAAAAATGGACCAGGGGATCCCTGCTCCAAAATGTGTGTAAGTTGCACGGAAGTCTAGTAGCATAACTATATATATAAAAAAGTCCACTCGGGGCAGTGCAATGGTTAAAACATGAGAGGTTACCGCATGAGATTAAGAGGTCAAAACTCGACGCGTTCGAGTATGCCTTCCCTATAAATTAATTATTTGTACTAATAACTAGTAGTTTCCTGTGATTTATCTGTGTTAGTCCAGAGATAAATTAACGGAGTGTTAAGATGAATCACTTTTTATCACATAAATATATATATAAAAATAAATAAAGATAATCCCATCCAACTCCTTATCCGAACTAAAACCCACCAACAGCCGATCCACCTCCAGCCGACCCACCTCAGCGGTATACCGTCACCACCCCAGAACCAGAAGCCCAAACCACGGGCCGCCGGCGGTAACCGGAACGCCTTTTAGTCTCCGTCTTCCTCCACTCCTCTTCCCGATCCCCAAATCGTCTCGCCATCTCCGCCGCAATGCCCTCCGCCGCTGCCGCCTCCGTCGCCGCCACCTCCTCTCTTTTCTTCGTCGGTCAAACCCTCAAGCCGCCCGCCCTCATCCGTTTCCGCCGCTCCGCCTCTACCGAGGTCTTCTCCTCCCGCGTCCGATTCCCGCGCCTCGTCCCCGTCCGCGCCGCCGTTGCCATCGAGAAGGAGACCCCCGAGAACGAGCGGCCCGAGACCTTCCTCCGCGAGGCCGATGGATCCCATTCCGCTGCCGCATCCGCGTCCACCTCCGTTCGCGCTCGCTTCGAGCGGATGATCCGGGAGGCGCAGGATGAGGTGTGCGCCGCCATCGAGGAGGCCGATGGAGGAGGGACGTTCAGGGAGGATGTTTGGTCGCGGCCGGGAGGAGGGGGCGGCATCAGCCGGGTCCTGCAGGACGGAGCGGTGTGGGAGAAGGCCGGGGTTAATGTGTCCGTGGTTTACGGGATTATGCCGCCGGAGGCTTATCGTGCCGCCAAGGGGGAGGCTGGAGCCACGGATGGGTCGGCCAAGGCGGGGCCTGTACCGTTCTTTGCAGCTGGAATCAGTTCGGTACGTGACAAGTATTCTTTCAAGCTATTGATAAATGATTAGTTTGTAGAGTGTCCCTGAGCAAGAGGGCATTGTGTTGGCAGTAGAACTGCAGTAGTTAAAAGAGTGATTTTTGCAATGGTAGGCTTTATTTTATGGTTTGAAGTCTGGATTCTGGAACAAATAATTGTTTTTTTTTCCATACGGACTTCAGATTATCAAGGCAGCATAGGCTGAAGTAAGTGCTTATTCAGTAGAAAAATAAGTAAAAAATGAATGGTTTGTTCAACAATCTGGGTTAAACAGAACACGACAACACTGCCTCAGATAGATAAATGTTTGACTATTTGATCCTTGAATGAATTAGTCTTCATTAGTTATACTAGATCATTCAATGCTTACTGATCATAACTTCTTATGTAGCTCAGAAAATGCTTTTATGCCTTTGTGGAACTGTGTCAATGGGATAGAAGAATCAGGATAATAGGGCCAGGAATAAGTGAGCTCTATTAGATGTCTGAAAACTTGCGGAGAGCTTAGTATACTGAATGGTTAATATTATATTTAGAGTTCATTTTCTTGACTTTGATTAAAGGTTATTTTTTTGTCTACGCCAAATGGCTTGCCAAAAATTTAAGACAAGGGATCTGGTTTCTTCCAAGAATATCGAAGAATGTTGATTTACTGAAGAATGTAAATTTAATAAGTGCAGACTGCAAAGTCATAGATCCCAAAGCTTCAAACTTTTTGATTAAATCTTTATAGACTTGGAGCATGATAATTTCATTCATCTAGTTATTAGTCTTCATCTTAGTCCTATATAGTTATCCCTTGCTGTATCATGTCTTGTACTTTTATTTTGTATTGATGGTGACACTATGTATTAGGCTATTGCATTATGCACTACATGGAATAAATTTTTAAAGCAATTTGATCTATATTTTGCAGGTTTTGCATCCAAAAAATCCATTTGCACCAACATTGCATTTCAACTACCGGTACTTTGAAACTGATGCACCAAAAGGTCCTACTCTTGAGTTTCTATTTTTTTTTTTTTTTCAGATTTTTAAGTTCTTGATACATTTACTTGATTGATGTTGCGACCTTTTATCATGTTTTAAATAATTTTTTATCTTGAAATTTCTGTCAACAACAACATACCAGTTGCTAGTCCCAACTATTTAAGGTCAACTAACAAATATTTTTTTTCTATTGAACTCTATTTAAGGCTACACTGCTACTAATATCTGGATCTTTTAATCAATTTAAATTATTTTGTGCAGTTATAGTTTATCACTCTTATACACCTCTTGGCCTCACTCCTATTTGCTCCAACTTGTCTAATCGTAGAAATGTTGGTTATGTTTGATTATGTACATATAATTCCAATCTATTTGTTCATACACTTCTATCTTATCATTTTAGTATCTATTTCACATGTATATAAGGTTTCTTAACTGTGAACCACTATCCATAAAGTATTTTCTGTCGTCCATCAATTTCTTAAGTGTGGATCTGCAACTATTTCAACTTTCTTTCGGCAAGTGGAGCTATTTTTGCTGTATTGCCTGAAGCTTCTGAACATCTGCAAAGCTGCTCAGTCAGATACATGCTGTCACAACTTAACAAGCTAGAATATCTTCTTCTTTACAAGCTAGAATATCTACTACTCAGTAGGGGTCGTTTATATAACTAGTTTATGACTAGATCATAGTTGAGCAATAAAAGTTCACATATGCGCTACTAGAAGCTATAAGGTGGTCTATATAAGCTGAACTTATGTTGCTGTGAGATGCATAGTCTGTTATTGTTAGTCTATAGCATAATAATTTTATAGTTCATTACGACTTGAGTTGTATAACTCTTTAGGTGACATTAAATGGAAAATTTACTCTCTGCTATAATATGATGTTTCAGGTCAGCAATAATCCGGGTTCAATATAAATGCAATACATCCCAACCTTGTTCTAATTATATAACTAAATTAATAAATCAGCAGACCTATTATATTTTAAACTACCATTTGGAGCTGTCAGCTCTAATCCGTATACAGAAAAAACAGTCCATTTATGGCAGATGGCTGATAAAGTTTTGCGTGAAGTTATCAGTCATTGATATTCTCAAGTTTTTGAACATAATTTGTATTCAAAAGATATCCTTGGATGGATTACTGAATAGATGATTCAGTTCTGATATTTTTGTATCAATTTGACTTAATCAGTCCTGTTTCAGTTTTAGTTTTCTGTAGAAGTTTGTATAATGTTGTATGAATGAAAACATATTATCATCTTTCATAAACATCTCCTTGCAGATGCTCCTGGGGCACCCAGGCAATGGTGGTTTGGTGGTGGCACTGATTTCACCCCTGCTTATATCTTTGAGGAAGATGTTAAGCATTTCCACACGGTCAGTTTAAACACTTTATGCTGCTTGTCATTTTGGATTATCTGATTAAGCTCAGAGGAAATATTACTGGCTTATATAAAAATATGCCAATCTTGCAACAAAAGAGAATTGACAAAAAAAGAAGAGGAGATTAGAGCTTCAACATTTACCGTGCGAGAATAAGGAGACATACCGAGAGCGAACTAACTGAAAACTGAAAGGATTGTCTTGAGGTGTGGAGAAAATGAAAAGGCGCGATGAAGCAAGAGAAGTAGGGAAAAGTAGGGGAGGAGACCCCACATTGGCTATCAAACCCATGGTTATGATGAAATCCCAAGAAGAATCAGCTTTATGATTTGGAAGAAATAAAATATCAAAAAAAAATACTCATATATAATATGCTAATAGTATCCTAATGATTAAATAATTATTGAGAACACATAATCTATAATACCTTAATTTACAGTCACAATTTATGATTAAAAACCATGTAGTTTAAGATGTGTAAGCATTTTTTTTTTTTTTTTGTTTCTTTATTGTCGCATGGTTGTAAAACTTGGGAATAGACCTGATTGTTTTGATAGGATGCTGATTGGCTAAAGTTTGACCATAGTGCTACTTGATTTTGTTCTATGTACTAATCCACTATAGTCTATGCTTAATTGGTTGGTTTATAGTTTATACATATATTTCGATACTGATCAATAGATATGTTGACAATATTTGTAGTAATTTGTTTGCTATAGTTTTTTTTATTCTGCATTCTATAAATTCATCTGTAAAGATACCATTTTTACTTTCACTTATCTTGCTTAAGTTCTTATTTTGATGTTAGCAAATTTATTGCATTAGATCCAAAAGCAAGCATGTGATAAATTTGATCCAAGTTTCTATCCCCGATTCAAGAAATGGTGTGATGATTACTTCATTATAAAGGTACACTTTTTAATCCTCTCCAGTTTTTTTTTCTCTAAAGCAAGCTTACCTTTTTAGTATACAAGCTGATCTGTGAACAGTAAGCTTTTTGGTGTATTCTTGTATGTTTAACAAGTATAGTGTAGATCTTTTTTTAATGATTTGGAAATATGGTGTTGATCATTTTCCTGTTGGAATGAGTAGCCATCTAGTAGTTGAGGCATAATCAGTTTGATTTTGTTTTTCATTTAAATTGTGATTCTTTAACAAATTCAAGATACTACATTTGTCCATCCAAAAAAAATTACATTTCAGACTTTGCTAACAGAAAATAAAATCCCCACGGAAGTTTACAAATTAATTAAGCTAGAAACAAACAAAGACGATTCCAGCAAAAGATCTAAATTGACTAAAACACAAGAAATACTGCATTTCTCCTCTAATATTACTCACAATTCACCAATAATCTTAGAATTTACCTTCCTGTATGATCCTTGAATTTACATATAGGAGAATTTATCCCAGCTAGTGGGGTAAGGCTTGATTGTTATTGTTGTTGTATGATCCTTGAATTGCAATAACCATTCCACTAGGAATAATAGCAACAAAACTGCAACCAGACACCTCTCGTTTAGATTTCCATACAATACAGAGAAGAGGCACCAATAACACTAGTTTAACTTGCAACCTGCACGCTTATAGTTTTACAACACATGGCATATTCTGTATAAACCATTCCATATGCCACTATAAGTTGGTTGTCTCTATCGCTCACACCGCGAGGTGTTTTATCTTCTCATCCTGAACCCTTTTCCTTGTGAATTCCCTCTTCATTTATTATTTGTGAAAGAATCTTCAGCATTTTAGCTAAACAATGAAGCAAAATTCTTGATATTGCTTTTTGATAGTTGTAACTGACAAATTTTAGAAGCTATAGGCAGTAAATATTAGAACTCCATCATATCTTCTGATATCTGAAACCATTTTTTTCTTTTCATTTAACGTCTGGGTAAAAAACTGGTGTTTCTACACATTGGAATATGAATTAATAAGTTGTTATCTTGACACAAAACAATCTGATTTCTGCCTTTAATATTTACTACAGCATCGTGATGAAAGGCGTGGCCTTGGTGGCATATTTTTTGATGACCTTAACAACTACGATCAGGAGATGCTTCTTGCTTTCTCTACGGAATGCACAAAATCTGTTGTCCCGGCATACATTCCGATCGTTGAACGAAGGAAAAACACACCTTTTAACGAGCAGCACAAGGAGTGGCAACAATTACGAAGGGGACGCTACGTAGAATTCAATCTGGTATATGATCGCGGCACAACATTTGGCCTGAAGACCGGAGGACGGATCGAAAGCATCCTTGTTTCCCTTCCACTAACTGCTCGGTGGGAATATGACCATGTATGAACATCAAACTCCTCTTTTCTCACACAAATAGTCTTCCTAACCACTGACTGAAACTAATTTCTCTGCAGCAACCCGAAGAAGGAACCGAAGAATGGAAACTCTTAGATGCATGTAAAAACCCAAAGGAATGGCTCTAATCTTCACCAAATATTTGATAGATAAGCAACTATAAGTTAAATTTATTGCTGGCCTGTGTTGAGCACAAGGAACTTTATGATTTATCTACATTCTAGGTCCTTTTGTAGCATGGATAAATTTGATCAGGTATGGAGTCAAACAGAGATTGTAATGAGTTGCATAATTTTAATCTATTCAATGTTTCGCAGAATGTTTTGTGTATGTTAGTGTTGATTAGAGCATGATACTATATATCAGATATCAGAATGTGGTGTTAGATTTTGAATTTTTGAGGAACAATTTTTCCTAATCAAATAAAACTTTGGTTAAGCGTTTTTTTTAAATAAGTATTGAAGTTGATTTATGTCTACTGAAAATATTAAAATAGTTTTCCCCTTTTAATCAAGAATTTTTTATTATATTGATAGTTTCGAAATGATCAAATCATGTAGTCACTTTTCATTTTACTCTTATCTATCGACTAATAAAAAAATCAATCAAATTGATTTTTTTTTTACCAATTGAATCGATTTTTGTGTGAAATTTTTAAAATTTTAAGCAAATCACTAAATTGACTAATTTTCTCTTTTTATTTTTTTTTATCAAAATTGATTTTCACAAAATTAGTTAATAGGCTAAACAATCTCAGATTGACATGAACTATGTTTTTATATGTTCAGCTAGTTCTCCTGATTATTGATGCTTGAGAGCATTAATATAATCAGGAGAACTAGACGAACATATATGAGTTAGTTTCATGTCAATTCAAGGTTGTTTGGTCCATCAGTCGCTGTTGAGTTAATTTTATGTGTTTGTCTAATTCTTCTAATTATATCTATGTACTCAAACTTTAATTTGACCCAATATAATAAGAGTAATGATTTTCTGAACATGAATTAAAATTTTTAAATATATTTTTATTTAAAAAATTACTGTTTTTAATATATTATGTCAAATTAACGTTTGTGAGCATGAATATAATCAAGAGAACTTGACGAACATATAGGAACTAGTTTCATGTCAATCCGAGAATGTTTGGTCTAGCGGCTAATTTGTATTTAAAAAATTATTACTTTCAATATATTAGATTAAATTGATGAAAAATTTAATTCATGTTAAAAAAATTACAACTTTTAATAGATCAAATTGATGTTTAAATGCTTAATATAATCAGGAGAACTAGACGAACATGTAGGAATTAGTTTTATGTCAATCCAAAGTTGCTTGATCTATCAGTTAATTTTGGATAAAATTGACTTTGATAATAAAAAAATTAGTCGATTAATTTGTTCATAATTTTAAAATTTTCACATTGAGCGATGATTCGAATGGTAAAAAATTAAGTCGACTTGTAAAAATTAATTTGACTGATTTTTTATTAATCGACTGATGATAAAAATAAAATTAAAAATAATACATAATTTGATAATTTTAAAATTACTGGTAGGATTTGATAATTTTAATTCTTTACCTGTTCGATAAAAAGCTAATTTGTAAATATAGCCTGCGCCTTTGAAGAAGTGTATCGGGTTTGGGCTTGGTTGACGTGAATGATCGTTAATTTGGATCGGGTTGTGATCAAATAGCCGCGTCAGAGTTGATCAAGCGCAATCCCTCAGTATGATGAGAGCTTTGACGGCGGCGGCGACGACACTTCTCCACCGCCGGTCGCCCGCCGTCTTCGTCTCCACTTCGGCCTCTCCACTTCCTCCTCCTCCTCCTCCCCTCGAATCCTCGGCCTTCCTCACCAACGTAGAGCTCGCGGAGATCCGCCGCCTCATTCGTCGCCTCTGCGACTCCGACCGACACGACGCAGCCGTCCGCCTCCTCACCACCGCTCTTCTCGCCGACCCCCCTCTCGACGCCCTTCCCATCGCCTCCCTGGCCGACCGCCTCTCCTCCCTCCCGGACATGGTCGCCGCCATGTCCCTCCTCACCGCACTCCGTTACCATCCCCGCCATCCCTCCCCGATCCCCTTCTGCTACTCCCTCATCTCCTCCTACTTTCAAAATAGCCGCCCTAAAGAGGCCGCCAAGGTCCTTTCTTGGCTCTTCCGTTCGGATACCCCATGCCGGCCCGACGCGGAGGTCTACCGGATCTCGGTGGAAGGATTTTGCCGGCTCGGCAGGATGCTCGATGCTCTTATTGCCGTCAAGGAGATGGTTTCCGATGGGATAACTCCGGCAAGCGAGACGCGGGTGACAATCTACCGGGGACTGCTCCAGCAGGCTCGGGTCGACGAGGCACAAGAGCTGGATACCGCATTGATGGTGATCGAGCAGAGTGGTGAAGGATTCGGTGATGTTTTGAAGCTTCTCGACAGAATAATTAAGAGCTGGGAGTAACCTACTGTAAGTCTTGCTTGCTTCCCTCTTGCTCCCTAGCACTTTGATTGATCAATGCTTCTTTAGGATGTGATTGAATCAGATAATTTATGCAATGTATTAGCAAAAATTTCATATTGGGTTCGGTTTTTGGAATAGAACGAACAAGAAATGCTATAAACAAAGAATAATTGTTCTTATATTTGGTTCATAGAATATTATAAGGAATAGTTTTCATAGTGTAAAAGATATTCCTACGGTACCTTACTTGCACGATCAATCAGTTTATCTAGCCAAATGACTCATTTCATCAGCTCGACTTGACCGAACTGCCTGACCTACTTGATTGACCAACCTAACCATTCCATCAAACCCGACTGGATTGACTATTCCGCTTGGACTGTCTGGTTTGGCTAGCTCAGTTGGAGCTATCAAATGTGTTATCTCAAGCATAAAATAAATAAGGGATAGACATCCTTGAAATAAATTGAGGAATAATACAATCAAATATAAACATAAGAATAATTATTTTATAGGAATTTATAAAAATAGAAATTGGTTTACTTATGAACCAAATGTACTAATATCCAATCCGTTAATCTTGAGTTGTTGAGGAATTTTCTTTCATGTTTAGTTTGTTCAGATTCCATCATGTCTATGTTATTCACTTTGGCAATCTTGAGTGCTGTGAAGAACACAAGGAAAGTAATCTGTTCATTTTCTCCTTCAGTTTTCTTGGTATCTAATGTTAAGGTTCATGAAAGCACTTTGTAGATTCTTGATCTAAGGTTTCAACTGATTCATCAACTCAAAATATGTGTTATTTGATTGTTGTGCTAATTTTTTTGCTAACTTTCAAGAGCTGGTTCTGATCTTCGTAACAGAACATGGTTACAGGAAATTAAGCTAAGGTGGAATTCAGATGAGTTCGAATTCGATCAAATAGGGTTCTTTCCAAACTAGAACTAGTTCGGTCAATGAGTGAGGATGGGATAGTTGTCAATTCAATTGAGCCAAATTGATCCAATGATGATGAAAGTTGGGCTGAGGTGAATGGTTATGATGGACTGCCAAAGCTTGGTCGGAATGGTTGGGTCTTGTGGGTTGAATTGGGGTTACAAATAGAAGTGAGGTCAAAGAGTGTTCGAGCTGGAGAAGATTATATTCCCTCGCTCGCCATTGCAAACCAAGATGACCGGAAATGGTTGGAGTCCATCACAAGGCTCTAGAAGTGAATGCCCATCGGAACCATCTCTAGAATTGTTGCGTAACCATTGATCTAGATAAATTCTGTTGCTCGAATTGTATTCCACCTAAATATGTGTCACTAATGAGTTGGTTTCAAGGTGAAATGAACAATGATATTGTAAAAGCAAAGGGTCTCTTGAAATGATGGAACAACCTTCCTTTCATGCCTTAAGTTTGCTCTCATTTTACATTGCTCTCGTTCATCTTTTCCTTTCGCTTCGTTACTGGATTGAAAATAGATACGATAGTAATAGTGGATTTTCATACGGTAACATGCTGACATTACCCGTATAGTATCATGATTAGATGTGCAGTTTGTGAAGTGGATATACTGATATGAATTTTGCAACATAAATGGATGAGATAAACTTCCAACAGGCGAACAACAACAATGTGATTCTTATAACTTGTTAGGATTTACTAATAATTGCTTGGTATAGTGGTAAACGAGTTAAATTAAATTGCTAAAGACCAAGGCTTCAAATTTATATAAGTTGGGAGGGTTTTAACCTTATTGCTCTCAACTCAGAATGAGGAATAATTATATATCCAATATGTTGTTATGACCTATTAACAATGGTTTATTTTCTTATTTGAGCTATTTTCACTTCTTTAAGGTAAAAGTTCTTCATAAATTCATTCATTCTTATGGTACAATATCCATTTAAGGGCAAAGCATATGCAAGTGAACACATGAAACTACAACAACAAATCCATCGTGTTGCTGAAGCTTATATAATTGATCAAAATGATATACATAGTGAAAATATTTCACAAAGTTTCATATTGAAAGATTGTTTGAGCAGTGAGGGTAGAAAAACTATTAGAATCTTACAATTTAATAGATTTTTTTTCTTCAAAATACTATTAGGGTTATATCAGTGTGGAAGTGCCTGTTAACATTTTTATTTTACAGTCAAAATCTCTCTTTTAAAAAAAATACCGATAAACCCTTCTAAATGACCTCAAATCAACTTAGAGAGAGAATCTTGACAAATATAATAAAATGTTGTGTTTTTTTATAATATTCGAACTTTAAAGATATTTTGAGAAAATTATTAAATTTTAGCTAGCATTTTAAAAATTACTCTTGGCGATATATGCAGCATATTCTCAAGAATAAGAACAATTCATTTTACATGACAATGGAACACTAAATAGATGCATATTTAATAGATTATTTCAACCGAGAGTGGGTAAAAAAGTATTATAATAAAAATCAGAACATTTAAAAAGAGAAGATATCTCTTCCAAGGTAACTAAAATTAGGCTGAACCATTGACATAATCTTTAAGTTGGAATTGGTAGATTCTTAAAGAATAAAAATAACAAGGAAATCTATTTTTATATCACTTAATTTGGTTCAAATATTAATGAATTTTATTTTGTTTTATTTTTTATTTGTAAGAATGTTGGATAAATCTTCACAATATTAAATATATACATAACCTTTGGTCCAGTCTATTCGGTTTGCTTGATTTGTTCAATCCTCCCAACTCTTCCAGCAGCTTCACTTAATTTGTTTGGAATACCTAGTCCATTTGTCTTGCTTAGAATCTCATCCGGCTTAGACCTTCCATCATGCTCAGACCACTAGGATCTCCTAGATCTTCTAATTCACTTGACTATTTAAGTTTGTCTAGCCCATTGACCATTAGGCTCACAATCCATTTTATTTGTTCCACTTTGTTTGTCCAACTTGTAAACTATTCAGTCCGTCTAGCTTATGTAGTAATCCCTTCAGTTTGCCCATTATTCTAGTTGTAGGATCCTAATCACTCATCCTCTTCACGTCTTTCGACTCACTCATCTAGTTTGTCTTAATTGCCCCATCGGCCTACTAGCTTTTTTAGATCCAGCTTTCCCTTTGTAATTGATGGTTGCATCAATAATATATTCTTCTTAATAAGTTTATCATTGTGAAAGTTCGGTGCTGCAAATTCATTCCTCCACGGCTTAGTATCATGTCAAGGTGTTTAAACGCGGAAGGGTGACAAGAAATGATTTGTTTAAAGCTTTGTAAAGCTTGACATTAAGTTTCATGTCCTACTAATTGTTCTTGATTGCTTGTGAAAACATGCTTTGTTTTGTACACATGGTTTATTTCATTCATGTCTTATTGGTTTCACATCTATTTCCCCCACTGTTGGCCAACAATTATGCGATGTGAATTATACAAATAATTTGAAGTTCTAGATAACTCATTCATATTGAAATTCAAACAACTTGAGAAATTTTGATTATTTTGTTATGTATGGTGGCTTCATCAATATGATTCGATATTCATCTTCCCAGAGTCAAGGAACAAGAGCCTTGTAATTCCTAAAGAGCAAAGATCAATTGAGGGTCTTTGCATTATTTTTTGGGATATGTTTGATTAGTTATCATGCTAAACTTTTTTTCAACTATGCTTGGTATTTTTGCTTTAATTTTTAAGATCGAGTACCATAATATGATACACCAAATTGAAGATATCTGCATGGGTGATATTGCTTTGTGTAATGTATCTCTCATCTCTAGCCTGAACATTAGTTGTTTGCAATATTTTCGATTCAATGGATGATCAAGGAAATGATACTTTGATGTCCTCCATTCCACCTGGATCTATCTAACGTTGGCTTTAACTTCTGCCTACCTAATGTTTCCTATTTTTTATGCCTTATCCATTCACCTTTATCATTATTGACCCACTTGTAAACAAATATGGCATTGATGACTATTGAAATTTGAACATGGTACCATATTGTTCTCACATGCTTATTACATTCACATCCAAATAAATTCTTTTTAATGAAAAGAACTATTTGTGAATTTTCTTAATCATGCTTTTAATGTTTTTGCCTTGTTGTAGGATTCATCCACTACCAATTGCCACGCGCAATGCAGGAATTGATGCAAATGCAATCTTCATAAATCAGGAAAGGAAGTGCCAAAAACATGAAGGTAAAGCAGTTTTTTTTTGGTAATAGTTAGCATTGTGTCCACTATATTTTGCTTTCAAATGCATCCACCTTTTTTGTGTAGGGTACACTTAAAGTCGATAAAGTTTCAAAACCAAATGCCATTGTGCATCCATCTAAATTATTGTCTCATCCACTTGAAAACTAAAGTTTAGTGATTGCCACCAATGAGAGCACTTTGTCCTATATGAAAGCTAAAAATCTTGATATCAATTAAAATTAAAATATGCACATTGATTGTACTTCAAATATCAAGCCCAAAGTCTCATATTTGCTAGAATAGGGGTAGGGATTAATTCCCAGTAGGCGCATGCACTTGGAAAATAATAAATCTCACCTCCTAGCTACTTGACAGTCGGTTATAAATTGACTTATCTCTCTTCATATAATTTGGAGACGGAATGTGAGGGACATCTCTGGTGAATGTGTTACAATATAATACATACTCCTTTGTCTATCAACTTTTGTCTACCTTTAAGCTTTAATTAATTGAGTTGCACCAATAATGTGAGCAAAGTTTGGTGCTTCAAACAGAGCCTAGCACCATTAGTCGGCCAACAAAATCTTATGGTCATGGGAACTCATCCATATAGTAAGTTTGCATATGTCGATCTTTACTTCCCATGTTTCTATGTAAACTCATTCTTTTAGTTGAAGTATGTGCATGTTTGAGTATTGTTTGAGACTTTGAGTTGGTACATAATTAATGTTGACTATCTAAATTCATTTAGATACCTTATGCATGACAAAGGAGTACTTGAACTAGGGAATCCCATGGGGTCTTCACAATTGTAAACAAATAAAAATACCATCAATTTAATAACTTTAAAGATGAAAAAGCAAATTAATCATTGAAGCAAAAACTGACAAAGTAAATTAACAAATTGCAGTTACATCAATATTGTGACCCAAGCATTTATTTCGTGACGTTAATAAAAAAATGAATTAATTGATAAAAAGCTAGCGACGTGAAGTTGAAGAGAGCAGTTTCCTATTTCCCTCACCCACCCCATCATTGCACCAAGTCATCACTTTCTTTCGACAAGCAAAGGTCAAAGGGAGGTGAAATTGTCAAGAGAAGAGTGGTGGCTGGTGGGTAGGTCATACAATGAAGAGGGATACAGTCTAGGGGTGCAAACGAATCAAATCGAGCCGAATAATATGAAAATATTGATATTTGAGTTTGAGCTCGAAAATATATATAATATTCGAAGCTCGAAAATACAAATTGATTTGGCTAGAGTTTGATTCGAAATAAAATTCGAGCTCGAGTTCGATTCGAAGTGTTCGAACATATATTCGAGCATATTCGAACTATAATTCGAAATAACGTAAATTCGAATTCGGTTTGAATTATTTGAACGTTATTGGAAATATATTTAAGTTAAAATTGTGAAAAAAAATTAAAATTCAATTTGAGTTCGGCTCACGAGCGGCTCGTGAACAATCGAATAAAATAGTATAAGTTCGAATTCTGCTCGAAAAAATATTCGAACATGTTCGGATTCGGCTCGAATTCGATAATTTCGAATACGAATCGAATATTTTTCGAG
>JBAMIE010173781.1:0-14547 GCA_037177295.1 Kaempferia parviflora | reverse complement strand
TGGGCACAAGCCCTCATGGGTTTGCTCTTGGGCTCTACCTAAAAGGCCTCATACCAATGGAGATATCTTTTTCTTATAAACCCATGATCTTTCCCATGTGTTTTCAATGTGGGATTATGTTTGCAACCATGCAACCCAACATCTACGACATTATGTTCTGAATTGCTTGATCGACGACTCTACAACGCCCGAACGTTACTCCGACGATGACTATACTCAAGACCTACTTCAAAGTCATCGGTATTGTTTTATTTTTCAGTAATTTATAGTTAAATTCAAATTGTATCGGTGACTGATTAGTGATTGACCAAAAGTACTCTCACATGCGGGCCTAGGAGTAGGAGTCAGCACAGGCTCTGAACCAAGTAAAAAACTTATGTTCCTTTTGTCTTTTTCTTTTCATTTCCACTACATTTTACTATCGATCGATTTATGAAAAAAAAGGGATAATGCCACAAGCGTTATTAACCCCCCGACATCTTTTTGGTCCTACAATTGGTATCAAAGTCAAATTCGCTCTGAATTTGTGCAACCAACAATCAAGCAGGGGCTCATTTTCTTTTTCACTTTTGGTTTTAAGTTTTTCGATTCAATCTGAACTAGTATAATTACCTTTTTAGGTAAGGTTTTTTTACTCGAGTTTTGCAAATTGCTTGAAATTGGTGCAACACCACTCAAGTCTTATTTTGTTTCTCCTTCTCCCACACTACTTACCCCAAGACCAAGTCTTGGTACAGTTTTGAATCTTTTATCTCAACAATTAAATTGCCCAATCCGAAGGCTATATCACTGCTCGCTCCCACTCTTCAACGGAGATGACTTCTCCTACTGGAGGAGGAAGATGGAGGTCTATCTTAAGACGGATATCGAGCAGTGGTTCTTCATCCTACTAGGATACAAAGTACTCATGGATGAAGTAACAAAGATACCCTATAAACCAGAAGATTAGAATCCATAACAAAAGAAGAAAGCACAAACTGACAATAGAGCTTTGAACACTATCTAATGTGTATTGACAAAGGAGGAGCTGAATCGAGTCAGACCAGTCAACACCTCAAAGGAGTTATGGGACAAGATAGTCAAACTACACGAGAGCACCAGCGACGCAAAGGTAACAAGATAGGACCTCTTATTAAATTTTTTATTTAACATTAAAATACAGGATGGAGAAACAACAACTCAGCTTCACACGAGAATTAAAGACATCCTCAATGGACTTCATCTGATCGATCATCAACTCAAGAACCGGAACATATTAAGGTATGCCTCGAATTCTTTTCCTCTAAATGCATTGTGGGCATCTATAATAGATGTCTATAAAGTTCCTAGGAATTTATCAAAATTAAAATTAGATCAATATTTTTGTGAATTAGAACTACACGAGCAAACTAACTCCAAATAGTCTGAGAAAGGTATTGCCTTCCTTCAAGGTTCCTCCAAAGAAACAAAGTACAGATCCAAACATAAACCAGAAACTGAGTCTTACTCAGACTCAGATGATGAGGAACATCTGGTGAACATGGTAAGAAAAATATTCACTAGGAGAAAGAAGGGCTTTACCAAGAAGGATCTGCAGAAGATGGTCAAATCTACCTCTAATAGTGGCAAAGCCAACGTTACGTGCTACGGTTGCAACAAAAAGGAACATTATAAGCACGAGTGTCAAAATCTCAAGGAAGACAAGCCATAAAAGTCCAATAAAAAGAAGGCCCTCAAAGCTACTTGGGACGAGTCATCTTCGGAAGAATCGGACAGTGACAAACCAAAGCAGAACAATTTCCTTGCACTGATGGCAACCGGACTGGAATCAGAAAGTGATTTAGAACAAGAAGACAAGTCTGAATACAAGTCGAACTATAAGTCTCCACTCGTTTCCGAAGGTTCCAACGAGGTACAAGCTATTTTAAGCAAAAAGTTTTTTAAAATTATTGCATGCTTACATAGAAAATTATCTGATTATGAAAACCAAGTAAATGTACTTAGTAAAGAAAATGAAGAACTCAAATTACAACTTGATCTATACCTCAAAACTAAACAAGCTGAAAAAGTAAACTCAACTCAAGTTGCAAAACATGAGGAAGAGAATTCAACATTAAAATGTGAAGTAAAAAATCTCAGGAGTTTACTAGAAAAATTCACAATAAGATCCAAAAATTTTGATCAAATATGTGTATCCCAAAGAGATGTCTATAACAAATCCAGACTCGGATACAAAATCAGCTCAAATAAAATGTTTACCTCACTCTTTAGTCAGAACAAAAACCAAGTCAAAGCTTGGGTACCAAAATCATATCTAACTAAACAAGATGGTCAAATACAATTTTATGTACCTAAAAATGAAATTCACTATATTAAAACAAAACATAACAAACCCTTGAATAATTATAATAAATCAAAATAAAAATTTAAAACTAACAAATAAAGCTATAATCAAGCATATTTCAACTATAAAGATATATCTAATCAAAAACATAACTTGAGACATAAGTTCTATAACTCAGGGGGAGGCTCTAAATTCGTTGGTACCTCAAGAACTTGAACCTTACCCATTAAGCGTAATTAGAATTAGATAAACTATGGATAGATTTAACTTGATAAACAGTTCTAGAAAAAATTCGGATGATAGCAAGTTAGGAATGCTTTGTCTATATATGTGTAGGAAGAATCATATGTGTTCAACCTGGTACAGACAACTTAGTGGAACTAACTAAAGCTAGCTCTTTCCAATCTTAACTGGTTAGACCAAAGTTTTGTACTAAGTTACTTGGTTAGGACTATTTGAAAATTTTCAAAGTATGTGGTTACTTTAATGATGTCCAGATGACTCACCACAATCTAGAAGTCTATTCAAAGAATGCTTGATTGGTGAACCCAAAGTTAAACTTAAATCTAACACAAGTTAAAACAACCCTTGAAAAATGACCTAACTCATCTCACAAAATTATAGGATACCTTTGTCTAAAAACTTAAACTGGGTGAGATGAATAAGAACTCATTAAAGCAATTAAACTCTTTTAAATAAAATCCTAACATAAGGAATTAATTTTAAAAAATTAATTAATTTTTTAAAAACCTTTTAAATTTAATTAACTTTTTAAAATTAATTTAACTTTTAAAAAAATTAAACCTTTTAATTAAATTCTTTAAATTAAGTTTACTCTTTTAAAATTAATCAAATTTGTTGACATTCTTAAACTATTAATATCTATCTAATTAACACTTTAAGTTTAAAATTAATCTCAAAGTTAACTTAAACTTTCTCCTACTTTTTGTAGGAATCAAGTGGATATTGGATAGTGGTTGTTCGAGACACATGAATGGGGATCGCACCAAATTTACAGAACTAAAATCTAAGAACTTAGGAATAGTTGCCTTTGAAAACAATGTCAAACTTAAGGTAATTAGGATAGATAATATTGAACTGGAATATGATTTTGTTATTCAAAAAGTTTTACTTGTTGACAATTTTAAGTTCAATTTACTTAGTATTAACAATTGTTTGATTCCGATTATAAGGTTAAGTTTTTGTCCATTGAATGCCTAATTAAGCACATAGATAACCATAACATAAGACTGAAAGGTTTTAGAAATGACAATATCTATGCAATTAATCTAATCAGCTCCTCACTAAAGTATCACTTGACACAAAAAGAGGAAATATGACTATGACATAGAAGAATGCCCCGCACTCATTTTAGAAATATCACCAAATTAAACGGCTTAGTTAGATATTTACCAAAATTGATACTAAAACTACTACACTTAGATTTATTTACCTCACATGTAATAAAATCAATTAATGGTAGTCTATATTGTTTAATAATAATTGATGATTATTCAAGATTTATGTGAGTAAAATTCTTAAGAAATAAAGATGATACATTTGAAATATTTAGTAATTTCTATAAATAAACATAAAATGAAAAAGACTTTAAAATCAAAAGAATTAGGAGTGACAAATGTGGAGAATTTAAAAACCATAGGTTTATCAAATTTTGCTTAGAAAATGGGTATCACCAAGAATTCTCATGCCTAAAACACCTCAACAAAATAGAATAGTAGAAAGGAAAAATAGAACTCTTCAGGAAGCCACTAGGTACATTAAAGATTTTAAAGGTAAAATATTTTAAAGTATTTGGGTGTTATAATATACTATAATAAATTACTTAACATTAAATATTTTAAAGTATTTAGGTGCTAATTGTACATATTAAATATAAGAGAACACTTAGAAAAGTTTACCTCTAAAGTAGAAAATAAAATTTTTGTAGGATACTCCCTGAATAGTAAAGGATACAGAATCTATAACAAAAATACACTAAAAATTGAGGAAATAACAAATGTAAAATTTGATAAAAAATCTAAAGAACCTAATCCAAATCAAACTCAGCTTTAAACAATTGATTTTGTTAGGGATAAAAATAATCAAGGGGGAGCTAGTCAAAACCTAAACCAAATAGAAGAATACGAAGATGAACAAAGTCAACCACAAGAAAATCAACAAGAATAAACTAAAATTAGAACAACCAGAGTTAGTTCAGACCACCCAATTGACCAAATAATAGGTGATACAAAGTTTCAAACTAGATCAACTTGTAGAAACCTAAGTCAAATTACCTTAATCTCTAATATTGAATCCAAAATAGTTGAAGAATCCTTACCAGACCCAGATTGGATCATAGTTATGCAAGAAGAACTGGCTCAATTGAAAGAAATCAAGTCTGAGACTTAGTACCATTATCCAAAGGAAAGAAATTCATAGAAACAAAATGGGTATTTAGAAATAAATTAAATAAAAGGGTGAAATTGTAAGAAATAAAGTAAGACTAGTAGCCAAAAGGTTTAGTCAAGTGGAAGGACTTGACTATGATGAGACCTATGCCCCAGTAGCTAGACTTGAATCAATTAGAATTTTACTAAGTTATGCAACCCATAAGAGAATTAAACTCTACCAAATGGATGTTAAATCGGCTTTCTTAAACGGACTAATCAAGGAAGAAGTCTATGTAAGTCAACTACCTGGGTTTGAAAACTTAGATTACCCTAATTATGTGTTCAAATTAAATAAAGTATTATACAGGTTAAAACAATCACCTAGGGCATGGTACGAAAGATTATCTACATATTTAATTAACAAAAGGGTTTAATCAAGGACGAGTCGACCCAACTCTTTTTGTAAAAACCCTTGAGTCAGATATTTTCATAGCCCAAGTGTATGTAGATGACATAGTCTTTGGATCAGCAAATTCAAAATTTTTACAAGAATTTATAACATTAATGGAATAAGAATTTGAAATGAGTTTAGTGTGTGAGTAACATTCTTCTTAGGTTTACAAATTAAGCAAACTAAAGATGGTAATTATGTATATCAAGATAAATAGGCAAAAGAATTACTTAAAAAATTTGATATGAAAAAATACTAAAAAAATAAAGACACCAATGGAAACAAATATAATATCAGATAGTGAACCTCATGAAAAACTAGTCGACTCAAATATTATAGAAGTAGCATAGGTAGTCTATTATACCTAACTACAAGCTGACCAAATATTTTATTTGTAGTTAGCATGTGTGTTAGATATCAAATCTGTGTTAAAGAATCCTACCTAACTAGTGTTAAACTAATTTTTAGATATCTAAATGGTACAATAAATGTGGGAATGTGGTATCCTAGGTTAACAAAACTTTAAACTTATAGGATTTTCTGACTCAGATTATGCTGGTTGTAAATTGAATAGAAAAAATACAAGTGGTGGTTGCCAACTTCTTGGACCATCACTTGTTAGCTAGTTTAGTTAAAAATAAAGCTGTGTTGCATTATCTATTACTGAGGTAGAATATATAGCAATGGGTGAATGTGCAACCCAACTATTATGGATGATGCACACATTAAAAGATTTTAACTTAGAATATAAATAAGTCTTTTTTGATAATATAAGTTCAATTAATTTAACCAAAAATCCAGTGCATTATTCGAGAACTAAACACATTGAAGTTAAGCATCACTTCATTAGAGATCACGTTGCTAGAAGAGATATTGAACTCAACTATGTTAAGTCTAAGTCAAATCTGGCTAACATTTTAACTAAACCACTCCTAGAATCTGAATTCAGCAATTTATGAAGAAGTTTGGGAATGTGCACTATAGACTAGGACTCAATCAGTTAATCATATTTTCGTTATCAAGTTGTTTTCAAATTCTAGGCTACTTCTATTTTCATTTTTTTTAAAATCCCTTTTTCTAGAGTTTCAAAATTCGCTTTAGACTAAGCCTATGCCTTCTCTAGAAAGCATGATCCTATAGTTCTAAGCAACTAGCATCTTACAAGCACACTAAGTTTACCTTGCGTGTGTATTCAAAAAATTTAGAACGACGTGAGATATATAAAACTTTGCCTGAACTTCAAATGCTTATGTCAGTGCATCAAAATAAGTATGAGCGAAAAATACAGTAGTACATTGATCAAGTTAGGCAATCCTTCTTAGTAAACCACTAGCTAGATAAATTATGCCTAACTTAATTAACCAAGTGAAAACTGCTATTTTTGGTCAGCTAGCTAGTAACTAAAGGTTAGACATTTAAGGATAAATTTTAAGATGAGTATATTTAAACTATTTTGTTATTAAATTTTAAAATACCTTAATTAAATTGTAAACATTTTAAAAACACCTAAATTAAATTTTAAACATTTTTAAATAACTTAATTAAATTTTCCACATTTTTAAATTACTTAATTAAACCTTTTAAACAACTTAATCAATTATTTTAACTTAATTAAAATCTTTAACAACTTAACTAAAATAACTTAATAAACCTTTTAAACAACTTAATCAAGTACTTTAACTTAATTAAAATCTTTAACAACTTAACTAAAATAACTGAATTAAACCTTTTAAACAACTTAATCAATTTTTTTAACTTAATTAAAATCTTTAACAACTTAACTAAAATAACTTAATTTAACCTTTTAAACAACTTAATCAATTATCTTTTAACTTAATTAAAATCTCAACTTAACTAAAATAACTTAATTAAACCTTTTTTACAACTTAATCACTTATTCTTAATTAATTAAAAAAAACAACTAATTTTTTTAACAACTTAAACTAAATCTTAACAAATTCTTACAACTTAATTAAATTTTTAACCAAATCAATAATTTAAAAAAAAACTGACCGAACTAGGGGTCCAAGCGCCTCAACCTGCCTCCACGAAACCAGCCCAAGATTTCACAGAGGCGCCCCCGGTTTTGGGGCTAGGGCACCCGAACCGCTTTTTACCCAAGCGCCTGAATTGGTCTGGGCACCTAGGACTCCTTTATAAAAGTGGGCAACGTCACCCCCTTCTCCTTGCCCCTCATTCTCTCTTTTGAGCTTTGTAAAGGTTTTTAACCTTAGCAAACAAAAAACAGAGAGAATAAAATTTTAAAGTTTTTTTCCCAAATTTAAATCTTTTCTCTGGGTTTCTAGCATGCTGGACAAACAACCGAGATCATCATTTCTATTTTTGATATTGAAGATGTCTCGGTAATATTCAGAACCCTAAGTTTTTTTCCTTTTTTTTTATCTTTTTTTATCTTTAATGTTTGCATAATTAGTTTAGCATTTAATTTTTTTAATTATTCTGTTTAATAGGAGTAAAATGATTAATACTGGTGTTGTTTCTTCTAGAACTTCAACTATAGACCATAGGTTTCCCACGGAAGAATTTAAGACTAGATTTTCACAAATTAACTATGTTCCTTTACCTAGTAGGTACTTGTGTAGGGAGTTCTTTCAACATTCTTGTATTCTTAGTATCGAGCTCATTGAGCATTATCAGCTTCATAGGTTGGTTTATTGTTCTGGTTCAGTAAATTCTACTTTATGTTCTGAATTTTACAACAACTTAGTTAAGGTAGATGACCTTACATACACTACTAAGGTTGCCCACTAGGATGTGATATTGTCCCCTTCAGTTCTTAGAGGCTTTTTAGGACTGAGACCCTTAGTTGTTCCCTTTGTCTGTTACCCACCTAAGGATTTACCATTTAGTGATCCCTACTCACACATCAACTTGGATACAATTTATTCATATTTTGTTGGTGGTGAGAGAGTACCGACTGTCACCCAGTTTAGATTAGATAGACTTAGTATTCAACATTATATCCTCTATAGGATCCTGGTGAAGTGTATATTGCCCCTCACTACTAGAGATGTTGTATGATGTGACTATTTTACTCATTTCTTTTATATGCATTTTGCCAGTGGTTAGGATGTTAGTCTTCATATGTTTCATGACATCGTCTACTCAGCTAGTCTTTACGTTGTAGACGAGTTCATATACCCTATTGTCATATTCTGACTTCCTACTTTGACTCATTAGATATTGATGTCACCATAGGTGAGGTCATAGCCATAAATGAGTTTTCTATCATAGGAGCTAGAAACTTGTCTTTACCTGCCATGCATATAGGCGACGAGGGATTGTTTTATGGAGAGGGAGGGGGGGGGGGGGGCACCAGCCTGTCCCTGAGGTGCCACCTTAAATGCTCCAGACTATAATCCAAACATTGCAGTAGACATGATGGCTGAGTTATTCGGTCTACCCACCGCTCTAGTCGATCCTACATTAGCAGATCGAGTCACCCGATTGGAGCAGTCCTTGACTAGTTTCTATCAGGAGATGCAGACTTTTCGAGAGGAGATACGGGCTGGTCAGTAGGAGACTCAGGCTGGATAGTGCCAGATTTTAGAGTTGCTCCGATTATGCGGTCCTAGCCATCATCCTCCACCTAACCTCCAGTAGTTTATTGTAGTTCTATTTTTGCGCTATTCTCATTTGCTTACTGTTGATAGACTTGTTATTTCTTATACTACCATTATCTTTCCCCTGTCTTATGCACTACTTACTTTATTTACCTTGGTTTCTTACTTGTTTGTGCTTTTGATGAATACCAAAGGGGGAGGAATGTATTAGATAGATAGAAAAATCAATTCAAAACTAACTCAATATTCTGTTGCATATGCATTTTATTTTTTTTCTTATTTTTCTAATTTTAACGTAGGTTGTCATTGCATTAAAAATGGAGAGATTGTTGGTGCAGTTAACACAAATGATCTAACTCGAGTTTTGATGAATAATAAATGGATTAAAATTAGATGTCATGTGTATCTAATCTGTTTACCAGGTGTGCAGGATAATAACTTGATAAGGTCTAAAGGACCAGAACACTAGGCCGAAGTCCAGCTAGGTTGATAGCTAGCACAAAGTCTAGGTTGGTTGAGACCTGGCAGAAGGAAGTCCAGTTGGTTGATAACTGGCCAAAGTCCAGATTGGTTAAAATCTAACAGGAAGCCATGGTGGATCAAGAAAAGCTATCAAGGAAGTCTGTAACTGGTAAGTGAATGTAAGTAACTGGAGGAGTGAACCAGTGAGGATGTGTTCCGATTGAGAGAACAAAAGGCATCGGTCCGACCTAGGGTTTTAGTGAAACTCGAAGTCAGGACCTGATAATCCAAAGACTGTCAAATATAATCTATCTTTTATGTTATTTTTCTTGGCTAACTTTGTGGTGTAGAAAATCAACATTTGAGAAAAAGAGTGCCTAGGCGCTCGGACAATCCAGTACCATCAAAGGTGTCTAGCTGAGGTAGCGCATGATGGTTGGCCGTCACACATCAGCGGTTCGGGCGTCTGGAGATGGATAAACTCTCGAGATAGAGTTTCGACGAGAGAGGCCACGTCAGCCTTGATGGGGGCCCCGGGGTGGTTCGGCACCTAGAGGGGCCTTTATAAGGAGCTTCAACCAGCAGCCTCAAGATATCAATTTGAACAACTTTCGCTCTGCGTGCTGCTCCAGAAAGCTCTCGACGACGCTGTAATGCTGCTGCGACAACTGACGCTCGAGTTTCTATTTCATTTCTGTTGTCGGTAAACTTTTTCTTATTGTTCATTGTACTTAATTGTAAATCCATTCGATCTTATGGTAACTGCCCATCGAGAGCACTCTTATGTGCGAGCCTTGGAGTAGGAGTCACCGAAGGCTCCAAACCAAGTAAATTCACTTGTGTTTGCGATTGTGTTGCTTCTTTCTTTTCCACTGTGTCTACTTTACTTATATATATTTTTTTTTCAAAAAGCGACAAATGCTATTCACCCCCATGATCCTATAGTTGGCAGCTTAAAGAAAGAAGGAAAGAATATGAAATTCGAATACAGAGAAAGTCTTATTGAAACTAGAAGAACCAGCGCTCTATTTATAGTCTACTGGTCGAGTTTATCACTTTAGTGATGTGGCACATCCCGAGCGCCCCCACATGAGTGCCACTTATCCGCTCAGCAACGGTTTCGCAATAGTGTGGGGATAAAATTTTATTCCCTCCCGAGCGCTTGGATGTTGCTGACGTGAAAGTGATCCACTATGCAATGAACCGAAAGGGTGCTTGCCTAGTACCGAGGTGGTCTGGGTGCCTGGACCAGTTAGGCCAGTGATGACTGGTCCAGCTTTATACTGACTCGTCCAACTTCATCCTGACTGATCCGACTTCATTTCTGGTCACCTGGGTAATCCTCTAGGCATCTAGAGTTGAGCTCAGATGAATCCAACTTCGGCCTTCAACTCGAGTAGTCTTTCGCTTCGGCTTCTCTTCCCTCAGAAGTGCCGCATGCGTCCTTCTCGATCCACTAGTGTACTCTTCCACGGCTTCTCCTCCCTCGGATGCACCAAGCCTGTCGACTCGATTCTTGTGTCATCCTTCTCATTCACCGTGTCTTCTGCTCGACTTCTTGCGTTCCTAAGTCCCTATACACTCAGACACAAGGTATCAAAATATGCAAAGCCTAACTTAACACAGGGTATTTATAATCTCCCTCTTTTTGATGTGAATTAATGCAAGTTAAGTTAGGGTTAAACCCAAATAGTAAACTAAATAAATATGCAATATATATTTAATATGCAAAATAAAACAATTGATATAAAAAATTATACCTCCACTTAGACTTAACTTTATTTTTTCCTCTTTGATCACATTAAAAAGAGAAATACACATAAAAAAAAAATGAGAAAAATTCCAAGGGTTACAAAAGTAACGACCAAGTGTTAAAAAAATTTTGGGAATTATTTTTTAAAAATATGAATGTTTACAATTTAAAAACCAGTTTTGAAAAAAATAATTTTAAAATTAGTTTTAATAGTTTAATTTTTTTTGTCATTGTTAAAGATAAGTATTCAGATCTGAGTAAAATTTTCATGAAAAAAATACTTTTTATCTAACTGACAAATAAATATTTTGGACAGAAATATATATTTTATAAATATTAAAAATAGTTTTTAAATTTGAAAAATCTTGAAACTTTTTTATGTGTGTGAAAAACAGAATGTGCAGCCAAAAAAATTAAATTTTTAAAAATTGAATGTTAAAATTTAAATTTAAAAAGCGACATTAAAAATTTTTTATAGAAAATTCAATAATAGTAAAAAATAAAAAAATTTCAAAAATATTTATGCTAACAGAAACTTTAATGTATTATCACTGTACAAAAATTTGAGAAAAAAAAATTTAATAGGAACATTACATGAAAAATACATATCTATTGGATTAACAAGAAATCTTCTAAGAATATATTTTCATTATACTTTTGCAATCTGATCCTTGTGATATCTGAAATACTAGTTTAGTCCAAAATTTAAATTTTTTTTAATATGATTAACATTTAAGCATGTATTATCCTTTTCCAATTTTTCTATTTTTTTTAACTTATCATTTTCAATTTTCAATTTGTCGAAACTATCTAGTAAATAGGATTTAACTAAAATTATTTTCATTTCTAAGTTTTCTTTTTTCAGATGTTATTTTTTGATTTTAGCTTACATGCACTTCTAGAAAGTATTTTTACAAAATTGTACAATTTATCAGGAGGTAGAGAACGTACCTCACTTATTGTGCCGATCTTGTTGCTTTACGCTCCCCCCTTCATAGCTGCTTTCTTCCGACGTATCTCCCCCTTGATCGATGGTCATTTTGGATGAGCTTTCATTTTCCTCTTGGTGGATCGCCGTCAGTGCTAACCCGACATATTCTTCCTGCTTGGACTCGGAAGACGTCTTGTCCCATGTAGCTTTTAGGTTCAGGTTCTTATGCTTGTGGTTGGATTTACCTGGCCCTTTCTCCTTTTCTTTGTTCTTTAGCTTTGGGGCAGTTGTCCTTGACATGCCTTTCTTTGTGGCAGTTGTAGCACTAAACCTTCCTTTTGTTACTTGAAGGTTTTCTTGCCTATGTTTTTTAACTGTTAGTCTTTAAACACTTAGTAAAACGTTGTGTGCCAGACTTTGATTCGTCTTTCCTATGTTGCAGTGCTAGGTTCTGGCTAGGCTCCTTTCTTTGTCATGCACATCGAGTTTCATGAATTTCGAATGTAGAAAATAATCTTCTAGATTACTTACTGTTGGATCAATCTAGTGCCCTAGGTTTTGATGTTTGGGTAAAGGTTAAAGTTAGTTTATTGTTGTATTTGATGTATGCTTGTGAGTGTACAGGATACAAGAAGTCTAAGTGTGATCTTGGCAAAAGAGGAGAAGTCCAAGTGAGAGGCTTGGCTGTGTAAATCCAAGGAGGAGCCTTGGTGGCGTAAGCCCAAGTAGGACTTGGCATTGGAGGACTCGATAACAAGGATCGAGGCCGATGGAAGCATCTAGAAGGTAATGCGCGAAGGATGGGGAGGTATCCGAGGGGCGCAAGGCTGATGGAAGATGGTTAGAAGGCTAGGTTAGGTTGGTCGGGTGAGAATGAGTATTGTATGCACTATACCAGTCACCTGGTACTGTGACCAGGCGACTGATGGGTGAAAACGGGAGCGAACAGAAAGATTGGTCGAGTGACCAACCTGTAACCAAGTACTTAGACCAGGCGCCTGGTCCCTGACCAAGCGCCTGCACCAGTCTCCTGGTCCCCTGACCAGGCAACTGGTGCAGGAGAGAAACTAGTCATTTGGCTAGTCGTTCCGACCATTGAGGGATCAGGCTCCTGGTGGTTGGACCAGGCGACTGGTGGTGGTAAAAAGGTTGAGCATGTTTAGCACTTTGCCTATTTAACCCAAGCTCGGGAACTTGGCTTAGGTTGATAAAAATTAGTGGTGGGTAACCCTAATTAGAGTCTCCAAGTTCCATAGCATTCCAAACACATCCAAGAGATCTCGTAAGGATTGTTGAGAGGTTTCTCCATCGAGAAGGAGCGTTGAGCTAGCCAGAGTTCCAAGGATTGATCCACCGACGGATCACAGGAGTCGTCCACCTTACGGACACGCCGTGGAGTAGGAGTAAGGAATCTCCAAACCACGTTACATAAATGTGTTAGGTTTGTGCGTCTTTATCTTTCTTTGTTAGTGTTTTGTTTAGTATTCCGCTGTGCACACTAACGAGTGTAGGAAGACGAAGAACTTGGTGTGTCGAACTATTCACCTCCGCCATCTAGCCGGTGATCAAGGTCCCAACAAGTGGTATCAGAGCAAATTTGCTTTTTGTTGGACTAATCGCCAAGTGAGCACGGTTAGAGGCGTTTTGGAAGAAGAGTTGGAGTCGGAGAGCCCGCGAGGATGGGACACTCGGATTCCACCACCATACGAGCGTGAAGACTTTCAATATTGGAAGAATCGCATGGTGAATTGGTTCCAAATGGATTGAAACTAATGGGTTGTGTTGGAAGAACCCTTCGAAGCTTCGATGGACGAGAAGGGAAAGCGTCTCCGATCTCGGTATTGGACCGAGGATCAATTGGAGCAAAAGAAGGCCAACAAGAAGGTAATTAATGTTTTAATTGACATTTTACCTTCTAACATTGTGTCGAATGTAGGAGAATACACGAATGCATGTGACTTGTGGAGGAAGGTCATAGCACTTCATGAAAAGTCCACACAAAGTCAAGGAGTGGAGGAGTCCAAGGAGTCGGACTCATCGGTTCAAGAGAAGGACCAATTGGATGTTCAATTGGAATTAACATCCAATGAAGATGAAGAATTGAGGGAGTCCATTTCTTCAAAGGAGAAAGAAGTGGAAGTGTCAACCTCATTAAGGGAAGAAGAAGAACAAGAGTAATCCAAGACAAGGGAGGTCTCAGAAGCTCAATCCTCAAGGAAGGAGGAGAGGAGGCGTCCTCATCTTCAAGTAAAGAAGATAGAGAGTTTACATCATCAAAAAGGGAAGAAGTTGAAGAAAGCCAACCTTCAACCTCAAATACCAAGAGTGGAAAAAGCCACATCAAGTGCTTTGAATGTGGTGAGATGGGACACTACAATGTGTCCTATGCTCAAAAAGGTAAAGAAGGTAGACCCAAAACTCAAGTCAATTTATTTTGAATCTAACTTGAATTGTAGGGTGACAAAGGATAAGAAGCATATTAGGTGCTTCACATCAAGGGGAGGAGAGCTCGAGAAGTTTGCACACTTGAAGAAATGGGAGAGGAAGAAGAGGAGCTCACATCAAGGGGGAGCTAGAAGGGTAAGGGAGGTAAACCCTAACTTTTCTTCCAAGCATGCTAGTAGAAATGATTGCAATCATTGTATGCCCATGC
>JBAMIE010173767.1:0-14551 GCA_037177295.1 Kaempferia parviflora | reverse complement strand
AATTCTCCAAAATATTGGATATAATCAAAGTCTCATATTAGAAAGATATAGAAAAGATCATCGATTTAAAATGATGTAAAATATCTCTATTGACATGAGGCCTTTTGGGTGAAACCCAAAGCAAAGTCATGAGGGCTTAGTCCCAAAGTGAACAATTCATGTCATTATAGATATATGTGAATCATTTTGGACACAATAAATGATATTAGAGTCATAATACAGACTAGATGTCATATGGGATAGCCTTGAACAAAGTCGCAACAAATGGAGCAAGTCAGGATGACCGGATGCTTGCGAGGAGACCCAAAATAGGTCAGGATGATCTGATGCATGTGGGGAGCTCAAAGCAGGTCCAGAGCGATTAGATGCTTGCGACAAGGCCCAAAATAAGTCAAGAGTAAATGAATGCTTGCGGAGAGCTCAGAGCAGGTCTAGAGCGATCGGATGCTTACGGGAAGGCCCGGAGCAGGTTAGAGTGATTTGATGCAGATACTTGTGGGGAGGCCCGAAGCAGGCTAGAGGCAATCGGATACCGGTGGGCAGGCCTGGAGCAAGTTAGAGTGACCGGATGCTTGCGGGGAGAGCCGAAACATGTGAAAAGTGACCGGATACTTGTAGGGAGGCTTGAAATATGTCAAGAGTGATTGAATATTTGCGGTGTGTCCCAAACTAGGTCAGGGTGACCGGATGCTCATGGGGAGGCCCAGAACAAGTCAAGAGTGGTCGGATACTTGTGGGGAGCCCCGGAGCAAGTCAGGTGACTGGATACTTGTAGGGAGGCTCAAACCATGTCAGAGTGATCGGATAAGAATACTTGTGGGAAGGCCCGAAACAGGCCAAGGTGACTAGATACTCACGGGTAGACTCGGAGTACGTCAGAGTGACTGGATGCCTACGGTGATGTCCGAAACACGTGAAAAGTGACAGGATACTTATGGGGAGGCTCGAAACAGGTCAAGAGTAATTGGATACTTGTAGAGAGCCCTAAAGTAGTTCAGGGTGACCGGATGCTTGCGGTGAGTCCCAAACTAGGTTAGGATGACCGGATGCTTATGGGGAGACCTAGAGCAAGTCAACAGTGACCCGATGTTTGCAAGGGGAGACCTGACCTGAACCATTAGAGTTATAATTGTCTTTTGTTTAAGAGGAGGATTGTTGAGATACAATCAAAGTCTCACATTAGAAAGATATAAAAAAGATTATAGGTTTAAAAAGATGTAAGATATCTTCTTGATATGAGACCTTTTGGATACAACCCAGAAGTAAAGGCATGAGAGCTTAGACCTAAAGCGGGCAATATCGTATTATTATGAAGATATATAAATTCTTTTGGATACAATAATAACCTTCAATTGAACAAGTATCCTCCTTATCCAAGCTCTCCCCAATCTTCATATTCTTAGCAGGATTAGTAGAACATGTGCCATATAGGCTAACATACTCAAGAGATACCAAACCACGAAGGTTTGCTAATACATCAACGCTACAAACTCTTGGGTTGGCTTCTCTTCAATAAAATCTTCTTCATCAGTAGCTAACGTGGAGGTGCAGGTTGATGTCGTTCATTGACACCATCCTATGTGAGATCCCGACCATTTCCCCAACCTTGATCAGCCACTCCATTGACTTCGTTCCGCCTCTGTTAATCTTTGCTCTGCTTTCTATCGGACGATGCTTGAGCTCATTTTGGGATCGTCGCCACTAGCGGCTCCTCGACCGCCTTTGAATCATCTAAGGGACTTCCCCTAGGGATGCTCTGCCTCTCCATTGTGATAAAAGGTGAATTCGTTCGCTCTCAGTATCTCAGTCAATCCGTCTCAGAGCCAACACGAAGGAGATAAATCATGGGTGACTACTAGCCATAAGTGTAAATGGTCAAGACATGAGGAGGTATATGCTTAGGCAAGCCAAGATTCGACCTCTAGACTTCATATGACAAACTCTTATATCTTAACTATCACACCGCCCCGAGGGGACCTCTGCCTCCCCACTGGTTCAAGTGAGAGGTGGTTGTTAGAAATTATTAGAGGTTAAGGTTGGAGAGAGTCAGCCTAAAATGGTATATTTGTTTATTAGGGGGAGAGAGAAGGTAGGTAACCCCAACGATTGTCTCTTGTCAGATTTTTTTTCTTCTAAATTTAACCGGCTTATCAATAAATTAAGCAACTATCAGTGGCCCCTGGTGTAATGGCAGAGCAGTCCTCAGGGCGGTGCCATTGTGAAGGTATGGGAGGTTATCATATGAGGTCTCGAGGTCGAAACTTGGCACGTCCGAGCATATATCTCCTTCATACTTTAACCATTTGCACTAATGATTAGTAGTCATCCGTGATTTACCTCCTCCGTGTTGACCTAGAGACGGGTTGGCAGGGGCGCTGGGACGAGCGAATCACCTTTTGATACATGGTGTAACGGCAGAGCTTCTCAATTTATTAAGTATTTAATGATTGATTGCAAGCTTTGACAAATTAACGGACGAATTTCTTCTAATGAACAGTTGACCTAAGAACGCTCGGTTGATAGACCGTTAGCTGCGAGCATTTTCCGATTTACCTTGGTGTCCGGTAAAAAATAACCGGTCACACCCAAATTAATCGACATAAGTTAATACTTAATGTCAGAAATATTATTAGAGATAGTTATTTGAAATTTTGTTGAGATTTAGTCATGTTGGATAACAGGGACTGGGCTAGTGGCCCAACTGGCCCGCTAATATTATTAGAGATAGTTATGTTGGATTACAGGGATTTGGGGATTATTTTTCGATTGATTTTAAATTGCATATTAAAACTTTAAAATGCATACGATCATAGAGTGTTATGGGGCTTAAAAGATGCCTTAGAGCGTGTATAACGAATGTGAAGGAAGAAAATCATTGCCAAGTGAACAATGATATTCTCACTACGACCTATACATATCAATCTTCAAACCTCATTTGCATTACCTCAATCTCCACTGTTCTACCCTCCTTACCAACAAAATCGCTCCTTCATCATTTTTTTTTTTAAATATTTTTTATTTGTTAAATAAAATTAAAAAAAAGGGTAGAAGTTGATATTGAAGAATAGATGAAAATTTTTTTATTGGTTAATTATTTTTTATTTGTTAATTATATATAAGGTAAAGTATAAAGAAAAGATAAGAAATATATATAATAAAAAAATATGGGATCCATGAAAAAATTGTTGAGAGATTTTTTTTTATAGTGGAGAGATATATAGAGTTATTTACTTTTAACGTGACACAAATATGACAACGAAAAAGTTCTCCGAGAGGTTCCACGATTATGGATACTCTAAGCTTATTTTTAGTTGTTACGATTCAAGCAAATGTCTTAGTAAACAACTTTAACATCCTGATCGCTCGTTCCCAATGCCTCGATAGTCAGACATACGAATAATAGTACTCAAATAATACATTATACCACTTTGAAGTGCAAGGCGAACATAGAAAAAGTCCAAGATTCTCATTGTTGATTCGTCAAGAAGACAAACCTTCCCTCAATTATTTTTATTTTGTATTTTGTATTTTTATTTTAAAATTCTCTCATTTATTTATTGCTTTTTTTAACCAGACGAAGAAAGTGTTGGTGGGGTCCCTTCCCCGCACTGTCCAGTCAACTTCTCTTTGACCCCAGTGCAGCTGTCGGCCCCACCACCAGCCCCCCTCTCCTCCCTTCTTTCGAACGCTTGTCGCTGACTATTCCCAAATGGCGGGCCCCAGCTTCTTCCTGCCATCAAAGTCGGGGTGGGTAGGCGACTGGGTGGACTCGGAATCGTTATGCCTCCTACTCCACGTGAATCGCACGTGCCCCACTGGACTTGACTTGCAGGGGCGCACCAAAATCTTTGCTTGGGATCCGATTCGCGAGTGCTCTGCGGCGCATAGGCTTCAAATCGGAATCAACGGTTCGGATTCGCAGTCGGCCTCAATCAATAGGGCGAGCGCTGGAGGGGATCTCGGATCTCGACGCGAGGAGCGGGCTCGTGCCGCCCTTTGACTCCGTGACGACGACGTTACCGAGCTCGATCCCTGCCGTCCGATGATTAACGTGGCGAGCCCACGGGGGCCCTCCACCCAACAATGTGTTTAATTCGCATTAAAGCGGAGGAGCCGCGCAGTTGACTTGCGTCGTGAGAATGCCACGTCGTCGAGCGTCGCGCCACGCTGTCACCGAGGCGAAAGGCGTGAAGAGCGAGAGAGTGAGTCAAGCAGCAGCGCAGCGAACCCGCAGCAGGTTGGAGGGGACCACCACTCATTAGAAGTGGCTGACGAGTAGTCAGTCGAGGTGAGAAAGTGAGTAGAGAAATTGATTTTTTGTTTTGTTATTTAGTGGGGAAATCTTTATTTAGTTAAATTAATTAAAATAAATCTGGAAATGGACTCCGAGTTCAAGTAAGTTTAGGAGTAGTTGCGTTCCTTTTGCTTCCTCCCACTGACTCGAAGGAGAGGGAGGGATTTGGTGGCGATGGGGAGCGGCGCCTCCCGTCACCGTCTTCTTCACTGCCTCCGCCCCGCCGGAGACGGAGTTGAATCCGGTGAGGTCGACGGAGGCCATCCGATCTATGATCTGGGCCCGTTGGACGAGGCCTTGGGCCACTCCTTCTGCTATGTCCGGTCTTCCTCCCCTGTCCACTCCCGATCCTCCTCGCTTCTCTCTGCCGGAGATGAAGATCGAGGTGGAGGTGCATCGGGAGGCGGGGAGATCGCTTTCAAGACCATCTCCGGTGCGTCCGTCTCCGCCAACTCTTCCGCCCCTCTTCCCCTGTACGACCTCGCAGGCCGCCCTAACTTGGCTGGCTTTCGGAGCTCCTCTTCGTTCTCGGCCATTCCGCTCCAGCTCTCCGCAGCTGCGGTGGCCTCGGGGCCGCTCGATCGCGGGTTTTTCCTTTCCGGCCCGATCGAGCGAGGGGCGCTCTCCGGGCCCCTTGAGCCTGTGCCCTTCTCTGGTCCTCTCGTGAAGAAGAAGAAGCGTCGTGGTATCTCCAGTAGGTTTCGGAAGCCGATGCTCCTCCGGAGAAGCATCTCCGAGAAGAATCGTCCATGGGTATTTCCCCTTCGGAGCTTCCTTGCTCGGCAAGGCGACCATGAAGTCGATCCCTCTGCGTCCGTTGCCGAGGAGAACGTGCAGTGGGCTCACGGAAAAGCTGGAGAGGACCGGGTGCACGTGGTAGTCTCCGAGGAGCAGCGGTGGCTCTTCGTCGGGATCTATGATGGGTTCAATGGGCCAGAAGCCCCAGAATTCCTCGTGGGAAATCTTTACCCTGCGGTGTTGAGCGAGCTCCGTGACCTTTTTTGGGAGGAAGTTGAAGAAGACGCGCCCGGGGAAGCAGATTTAGATGAAGGGAGCGAGAAAAGAGTAACTTTTCAAGATGATTCCAAGATTGGAAAGCGGCTCTGGGAGTTGCTCGCCGAGGGAGACGGCGACGGTGAACTTGACATCTCCGCGGGGTCTGGCGGGTTTGCTTTCACATTATCGAAGATGAGGTACGGGATTGGGAGCTGGCGGAAGGATGGCCGGAAAATGTGGCTTCCCAAGTGGAGATACGATTCCGAAGAAAAGGTCAAAGAGATCAAGCAAGTCGCCGCGAACAGTAGACACAGGAAGCGGAAGAATGGTCCTGTGCCTGATCATGGATTGGTTTTGGCAGCGCTTGCACGGGCGTTGGAGACTACGGAGCATGAATATTTGGAGATGGCGGATAAGGTGATGGATTGCAACCCTGAGCTAGCCCTGATGGGATCTTGCCTGCTGGTTGTGTTGATGAGGGATGAAGATGTTTATGTGATGAATGTAGGAGATAGCCGAGCAATTGTGGCACAGAATAGAACAAAAAGAAACCCCGATGACAGGCTCGGGGGACGCGTAGAGACTCTGGAAATCGAGGGATCCGATCAAGAATTGGAACTTGGAGCATTGCAGCTATCAACTGATCACAGCACGAGCATCGAAGAAGTAAGTGTTTATTGAAGAATTCGATGCATTTAATTTTAGAATTTGCTCAATCGGTTGGCTCACAGCTTTTCATTATAATCTGGTGACAGAGGTGTCTTAAATGTAATGTTCATATTATTCTGGTACTGATTAACTAAAATTAATGAACAAGTATCTTCTGGTTTTATGTCTTTCACCTTGTGTTTTTTTTAAGATAAATTGATTATTGAATATCTATGTAGAAGGTTTCCACTGCAACTAATCTTAGGGAATATTTTTGCTAGCTCCTGTTTTACTGATAGAAGTTGTTTACTGGTTCTATCTTTGCTCGTGACATGCTTTAGAGTTGTTGTCTCTTTTCTCCTAAATGTGTCTTTGTTTCTACAGGAAGTACTTAGAATAAGACAAGAACACCCAGATGACAATAAATGCATAGTAAATGACAGAGTAAAGGGTAAACTGAAAGTCACAAGAGCTTTTGGGGCTGGTTACCTCAAGCAGGTACTGTTCTTTCCATTAAGTTGTATCCGTTATGCATGCCAAGTTGCTCTATCAGACTTTTTAGATGTTCCTAGGTAATAATAGTAATAATAATAATAAACATGCTGTAAGTTTCTTCATTAAAAAAGAAAGCCCTTATTGCAATTGACTAGCAATTTCTTACATTTTCACAGCCCAAGTGGAATGATGCATTGTTGGAAATGTTCCGGAATGACTATGTAGGAACTGCACCGTACATATCTTGTACACCTTCACTTTGCCACCGTAAGCTGGGAGCAAATGATCAATTCTTAGTTCTCTCTTCCGATGGCCTGTACCAATATCTGAGCAATGAAGAAGTTGTCTTACATGTACAAAGTTCCATGGAAAGGTTTCCAGATGGAGATCCTGCCCAAAGTTTGATCGAGAAACTTCTCTTCCGCGCTGCCAAAGAAGCAGGTATTATTTGTCTCTATTCTTATTTTCCCCCTTGTGGTACTCATAGAAGTTTTAGTATTAGATCTACATGTTCTCAGTGGTTTTTGATGTTATCTCAGCTTCCATTTTTTTCCCATTAGTGTTGACATAGATTAGGTAGTTCTAACCATAATCACAGAAGTAACTTATATCCTGGTTTACACAAACACCATAAAATTTACCATGTTCTTAAGTAAAGCGAATGTTGTTATTCTTGAGCATTTCGATTAGTAGACTAGCAAGATTGACATATTACAACATCAAGTAAACGGATTAATAAAAATGTTGAAGTCCTTTACAAGGCCTTGCATAGCGATTGATAGAGGGATAAGATCCATATTGTTGAACTCAAATAACCTGGACTAACATGCTTGATGTGCATGTCCAGTTTTAAGTGCTTTGTCTATTGCTTATATATATTGTTGAACTCAAATAACCTCAAATAGCATTTTGCTTATATATATATATATATATATATTATTCAAAAATTTTAAGCAAAATGCTAGCTAATGATTTAGGCTCTAGTATTCTGATTGTATTCAACTATGCAAAACAAATCAGTGACTTGAATTACACTCAATCTACTTCATGCTGGTTCAGCATTGAAACATGCAGTCTGGTATAGTTATATTGTTGAACCAGGTAACACCGAATTTGTGCGACCAGTCCGTCCCCACACAGGTTTCCCACCAGCCGATAGGTAAATCGGGAAGTGCTCGCGGCGGGCGGTCCAGAAGCCCATCATCCTGTGGTGTGCACCCATTTGGAGGAAAAATCCCTACAAATGCGCCATAGTTGGGGATCGAACTGCGAGTGCCTAGGTGACATTTTGGCGCCATTCCACAACACCATAGCCCGGGGACTTCTGGTATAGTTATAGCTTTAAACTCAAGTGGCTTGAATAACATCAAAATAGAAAATATTTCCATATGGAAATTAGAAACCTCAGCTGTAAAGCTAACAAATCCATCATTAACAAACGGTGTGTTTCTTCATTAGCTTCTTGGTTTGTTTATCAATCTATCTGTTGTTTAATCTGTCCTGTTTCTTGTTGAATATCAAACCAACAACAACACCCAAGCCTTATCCCACTAGGTGGGGTCGGCTTTGTTGAATATCAAACCAAAACTCAATTTTTAGAGCATCCAAATACCAAGGCTTAAATCCTGATGCTCGATAACATTCCAAACATAAAACAAGATGAACTTAGAGCATCAAGATATTAAAGCTGAAACTTCAATCCTTGCCAAACACAAAGCAAGGTGGATATCAAACAGTGCCACTTTTAGATGTAATTATAGTTTGCATTTGCAGGTGGAAAATCTTACTTGAGCAGGTTGAGATTTTAAAACATATGGGCAAATATGTTCAGTGCATATCTAGCACATATTAAAAAAGAAGATGAAAATTTAATCATTTTGATATGATACATAATTTTGTCTATCAGTAAATGTACTGTTTATATATATCGGATAATATATCTAATTGTTCAACCTTGAGCTATTCATCATCTCAGAATTAAAAAAAAAGTTGCATATGAATTTTAGATGACATCATCCTCAACAATTCATAAATTAATGGATGTGGGGAGGTGGTGTGAGAGAGATACAGGCTTGATCGAATCATTCTTAAGTAAGAATTAGACCTGGTCTTAGATTTCTCAGCTCTCATATCCTTCCACATGGTTATGCAGCTTCAATATAATGTAGGCAACCTTTTCCCTATGTATCCCAAGTAGGGCTACTCTGTATCGTACACGTGACACTGCACTTTGTTGCTACACTTATGTGCTGCTTTTTGAGACGGTGGAACAAGCTTAAAATTTAGGTTTTGTGAATTTACTCAATCATTTTTTTTTTTGGGAAAAGGATGTATTCGCTTGGGAATTTCTATAATGCTGTATAGTTATCTGAGAAGAGGTGCCTGCCATTGTCTTTGGAAGCTGTCACTAGAATGAGTGGTACATTTTTCTCTCATTATAACACGTTCTAAAACTCAATTTCACCAAGGGCTGGCTAATACACAAAAGAACTACAAATAATTAAAAAAAATCCTCACATAAAGAAAAAGTTCAATGCAGATGTTTTGCTGTTCAATGTCTTAGAGTGGTTTTATTTCCAAACTTCGCTTGCATCCGTAGACCCCAACTAGCTTGTACTTATGTTTGATGTATTTCGCTTGCAGGTTTGGACTTCCATGAACTGTTGGACATACCTCAGGGTGATCGCAGAAAATACCATGATGATGTTACAGTAATGGTTATATCTCTTGCAGTTGATGGTAGAATATGGAAGTCATCTGGAAAATGTGTGAAATGCTGAGGAAGTTCTTAGATTTTTGGCATTTGATAGCATATCCAACCACTGGCTTTTGGCATACATTCATCTTTTACAGAAGCTCAAGTGAAAAGTATTTCAGGCTCTAGCACTTGATCTTGAGCCAAGTCATTCTGAAAGATGATATCGAACGTGTCAATCTGTGATTCTGTCTCGGCTTGCTGAATTAGGTTGCTCACCAGTGTTTCAACCGGAACTGGTTTGTGCTGGGAAAGAGAAGGGGATTACCTGGAAGAAGCACAAGAAAGCTTGATGTTTAATAACTTCTTCCCCTCGGTTTGAGGCTCATTATGGAGAAATTTGAAATCGGAACACATGTGAGCATTAGGAATTAATTTGGAGTTACTTCCAGCAAACCATGTTTCACCAAGTCAAATTCTTTTTGGCGAAATTGGATCATCTTTCACGCATACAATTAATTCAGGTATGCTTTCGCTCTCCATGAAATCAAACTGCATCAAAGAGACTATCCAAGCCGAGAAAGTTTTGATCAAAATTAATTTTCTTGCTTCCTCTCTTATTCTGTAGCTCATTATCAAATTTGTGTTACACTTGCACTCTGAAACTTTCTTCAGACATATAAAATGCAGTGTAAGATTTCATCCAGTTAATTTTTTTGTTGTTGCAAATTTACTCCTTAAACATCCTCAAATTTTGTAATTGTCTTGGTGGTTTTTAAGAGCTCTCTTCTTTCCTTGTATTTACCTACTGTCAAGTTTGTAAAGCTCTCCAATGCATCAAAAGTGGATTTGCTTATCTATATCAAATTGAAAAATCATGAATGTATATCATTTTGTAGAATAGAGATGGTGATTATTATTCTAAAGTACAGCATGATTGAGTTCATTGATTGCCTTTAGATAGCATGAATTTGTTTAACTACTTGCTAATGTTAAAATTAAACTCAAGTGTATAGTCAAAGGGTTGATTATTAGTGATGCTCAATTGTGAACACCACCACTTGTGATGATAATATAATTTATGTACAAGTGGAAATGGTCTTGGACAAAAGTTAGTTAATCTTTTATAATTGTTATTAGTCTTATCTTTGTCTTTCCTTTATCAAGTTATGAAAGTCTGCATCAAATATTTGACACTCAATTGGAAGACAGTGGTTTATGTACTAACTTCCAAATAATTGTGAATAAATGCTCTCAATTACAATTGAGATAATATTTTATTTATGACTATTCAGTTGTTACTATTTTCTCCAAAAATTATGTATTATTCTAAATACTTAACCAAATTTGGAATTTTTATTATAAAAATCTAACCACATGATTGACTTGTTGACCCATTGAATAAATAATAACCTAGAAAAATTTGACCTTGATTGAGTTTTCACAGACTTCTTACAGATTTCATATTCAAGGACAAATCTTTTTTTAACCCTTTCAAAATTGTTAAAGCATTTCACTTTCCTTCAGATTATTTAGAATATTACTTTTGATCAGATCAAAGGGCAGATAACGGAATGTTGGCGACGTGAAATTTTGAATTTTTAAAATAATATCGTAGCTTTATCGCATCATTATTACTTCATCTAAAGTAATACTATGAAATTGTCGTACCAATTTGAAAGATTGCAAAATATTTTCAACCTAGTTTTGATAAAAGTTGCGAAAGAAGCCCTTTGTTTTTCTTTATTATCAAAATAGAGCCTTCCAAATTAACGTCATTGCCCAGAATAATAATAATAATAATAATAATAATAATAATAATAATAATAATTCGAGAAGAAGGAGAAGAAGAAGCAGCCTTCCCATCTCTCGCCTTTGTCGAGCAGCAACAATGGCGAATCCGAGCTCCCCGGGCCTCTTCGCCGCCGTGGAGGAGATCATGAGGATTTACCGAGCTCTACCGCCGCGGCCCTCCATCGATGAGGTGGAGGCTGCCGTGGCCGTCATCCAGTCAGTAGACGCCGAGGAGGAGGCGCGGATGCGGGAGATTGGTCGGATCCAGAAGCCCCCCGATGTCCCCGAGGAGCTCTTCCTCGTCCTGCAGGAGGCGAGGAAGAATCAGGTGCTATTTCAGTGCCGAGAGCAGCGGCGGGACGCCATGGCCGTGGTGGACTTGGACAGGAGGTTCCAGGCCTTCGATGAGCTAGTGCAGAGGGCCTCCAGGGTGGTGTGTTTGGAGGATGGTGATGGGAGGGGAGATGAGGAGGTGGGATTCGAGGCTGGATTTGATGTGCTAGTGCCCAGATTGGGCAGGAGTTTGAGCTTGATCGGGAAGGAGAAGGATGACAAGTTGGGGGATTTCAATTTCTCCAATGGCCCGGCTTCTTCCTTCAAATCTGAGGTGTCTTCAGGTCAGATCATTTCCCCCTGTTTTTACTACTCTTTTCTAGTCTTTTTCCATCTATTTTCTTCGATCCATTGGTCTCTATGCTCAAGTAGGACTTTACGAACTATAAGTTCAAGCTCAGATTTTACAAAAGGATTACTGATAACCAATAACTCTTTTCAAGATCGGACATAAGAACATGTGGATTTCCTTTTTTATACTTCGTTACTTCCTTGCATAGAATCAACAGAGAACCTGGATTTTTGTGATCTTGTGGAAAATGAGAACTAAAGGATGCTTGAAGAATTGGCTTTCTTATTCATTTGAATGTCGAAAAATAATTTTAATGTTTCTTTGGTATCATATTTCCTTGGGGGAACGTTGACTTGCCAATCTTTGATCTGATCAAAAAAGACATTTTTTTTATTCTCTCTTAACTAGCAAATTCCTAAAGCTTATCCAAGAGAGTGGATAGAATAGGGAAAAGGATCAATGGTGAGAAACATCAACTGTGGAAAAAAAAAGTTCCTACACAATTTTTGAATGTATGAAGATATTGGCCAAGATTGATCCACGGAAGGATTTAGAATTCTTATTCGACTTTCTTGCGATTCATTCTTTTCCTTCTCAAGGTAAACAGAACATTAATTAAAGTGGACAATGACCGATGGAATTTCTTTTATCTATCCATAATTCAATATTTCAATGTTTGTAGGGGGAGGTAGTGTCTGGTGAGGGTTATTGACAATCATGGTTTACTTGCTTTAGCTAACATCAGTAGCTGCTTAGGAGGAGTTTGGAAGGGACCACATAAGCATATGACATTTATAATCTACATATGTTGTTAGAAAAATTTTATTCGATTCATTTAAACTAATTTTGAATGAACCAAATTGATCTAAAACCCTAAGCTTCTCGTTAGTGTTAACCTAATCAATCGTTTTGCAAGTGATAAATATACTGAATTGCACATATGCAGTGAATCTACTACAAACCAGAAGATGACATTGCTTTGTATGTTATATTTTGTTAACTGTTTCACACTTTATTATATTTCAGCTGATGGTTTATTCAGATTGAGCCCTAATTTTATTTTTTTATGGTGGATATAGCTACTGGTGACCGATCGAAGTTAAACTTAATCCAAGTGGCAAGCTTGATTGAGAGTTCAGCAAAGAATGGAGTTGGAGTTATTAACCTTCAAGGGAAGTTGTTGGACCAGATTGAGTGGCTTCCAGTATCACTTGGAAAACTTCAAGAAGTCTCCGAGTTAAACTTATCCGAGAACCGAATCATTGCACTTCCGCCATCGATCAGCAGTCTAAAATCCTTGACAAAGCTCGATGTGCATTCCAACCAGCTGAGCAGCCTTCCTGACTTGTTTGCGGAGCTATCCAACTTAGTTGATCTTGATCTGCACGCAAACCGACTAAAATCTCTACCATCATTGATTGGAAATCTTACCAATTTAGCCAACCTTGATCTTAGTTCAAATCAGCTGTCTGGTCTCCCAGACACTTTAGGCAACCTCACAAACTTGCAAAGATTGAATGTCGAGACCAACAATCTCGAAGAGCTTCCTTATACGATTGGATCATGCACTGCACTGGTTGAGCTAAGGGTGGATTTCAATCAGCTGAAAGCACTGCCTGAAGCAGTCGGAAAGCTTGTAAACTTGGAAGTCCTCACATTGCACTACAATAGAGTTAAATCCTTGCCTACGACCATGGCTTCACTAACTAAACTGAAAGAGCTCGATGTGAGCTTCAATGAGCTTGAGTCCATACCTGAGAGCCTTTGCTTTGCTACTAGCCTAGTGAAGCTGGACGTTGGAAGAAACTTTGCTGACTTGAGGGTGTTGCCGAGGTCAATCGGGAACCTCGAAACGCTGGAAGAGTTGGACATTAGCAGCAACCAGATAAGAGTGTTGCCTGATTCCTTCAGGTTCTTGTCAAAGTTGAGAGTGATCAATGCGGATGAAACTCCGTTGGAAGTGCCACCGAGAAACATCGTAAAGCTTGGAGCACAGGTATGGCTAATTAAGCCAAGACATGGAGTCATTTAATGAATTCTTCTACAATGCAATTCTAGTTTGAAGCTTTGTGTGTTTTCTTTCCCTTGGCAGGCCGTGGTGCAGTACATGGCTGATTTGGTCGAAGGGAGCATTCGACAGGTAGATCCAATTCGGCAGAGACACACTTTATGTTTCCATGTATGCTCATTGTCTTGACCTCCGAGAAAGAGTGGCAAGGAAAGCACAGATTCCCCGAGGCATGATTCCGCTCGCACATATTTCGTGTGGTTCGGGAATGCATCTGATCAAGTTCATTCAGAAATATCTTTTTCCCAAAGGAAAGAGACAATAAAACGAGTCAGTCGACGACAGAAACTCGAATGGATATCTTTTTTAGGGCTTCACAGTGGTGTTGCAGGTTTTCCGGAATTCAGTTGGATAGAACACCCTCCCATGTCTCTACAGCTAAGGAGCAATCTCCAGATGGCATCAGGTTTTAAAATATAACCAAGAAGATACGGCCAGACCAGCAAAAATTTGGAAACATTATAAGAGGAATTATTATTATTATTATTTTCATGATCTGGATTGAGAGAGACAGGAAGGGGACTTCTTGTAGGGACCAAGAACAGTAAGGATTATTAATAGTGTAAACCCATTATTTTGTGATAAATTTTTTTTTTAAATTTGTGGCTGTATTGTGTCTCAATTGGATTTGACGTAAGAAAATTATATATATATATACACACACACAAATGATCTACTGCGGATCAATTCCTGAGGACTGCTGCGAACTATCCTCGTGTCAAGGTCCACGTCATTTTATTTCCTTCTGTGGCAATCTCCGCGAACGTCAAAGCGCCGGTTCACCTTCCCACACCTCTTCGCCTCGTACACCGCCGCAGATTTTGTCCTCCAATTGATCGATTGGAGCTGCTCCAATTGATCGGTCGATCGAAGAGGAATCACGACCGTCTGCCTTAGCGCGTCGATTGGAGTTTCTCCTCAGCAGCGAGAGCTTGT
>JBAMIE010173758.1:0-14554 GCA_037177295.1 Kaempferia parviflora | reverse complement strand
TCCGTCACATTTTTATTAGTTTGATGTCCTACGACCTAATATGCTCAAGTCTTCGAACCTCACCGACCGATAACATATAATGTTTCACGTTGGTTGTCAGAGCTTATGAGGCAGCATGGTGAGCATGACGTGTGATACCTCGCGAGACATCGTCTTCTATAGTACAGAATATGGGCGGTATGACCTTAGATACGATGTGACATTTTTTTACTAGAGTACGACAAATATCTCATCATCAATTAATACCCTCAGATAACTGTTATATAAAAGTAGTCCGTTCCTGTGGACGAAGGTATGTGCACGTAACCACTCACAAACTATTGCATCTTCTCATTACTATTTTTCTTCTTCTCTACCTCCCATGTTGGAGATTTGACTTAAGCGTCTGAGTGGCTGAGCTGGAACACCCTTAGTCTCCATTCTAACTCTCTATTTCCTTCTCAAGTTTCGCAGGCGCTCCATTCAGCTCTCTCCTTCTTGCACTTTTTTGAAGTTTGGTGACTCAATCAACGCCGAATACAACTCACCGATGGCTCACTCATCGACAATCTCAGACAGGTGCAATGATAAATAAAAAATATCTTTTAACAATTTCTTTAAAAAAACTGTTTTAATTTTTGTCAAATTCAATTACTAATGAACCAAATTCGTTATTAATGGAGCATTGAATTGTGGTTGGCTCTGTCTTACATTCTTATTCCGGTTGAAAAGTCGTTAGTGCAAAACAAAAAAAAGTGCTACAGTGTGAAGAAGAGTCGGTGGATCAGTGGCATCTCAAATTCGAAGTGGAAGACAACGGGAAAAACGAATGATCTGAGTTGACAAATCGATGCGATATTCCATAAAAAGCAAAATTTCAAAGTCCATTATGTGAAAAAAAGGAATAAAGGGTGAAATTCAAATAGATATCTGTGTTCTTAGTGCAAGGCTGCGGTCTGTGTATTATATTCTCCCTCAATTTAAACGGCCTCGACCTTTCGGCTCTTATAAATGCTAAATTTAGGTGCCGCCTTTTTTCTACCTATAAATAGAAGCTTGACTTCGGAGCTTTCTGTGGAGAAGAAACTCTAGGCGGCGGAAGATTCTTCCGCAATGGCGAAGGCGAAGGTGGTGTTCGTGATGGGCGCGACGGGCACCGGAAAGTCTCGCCTCGCCATCGACCTCGCCCTCCGCTTCGGCGGCGAAGTCGTCAACTCCGACAAGATGCAAATCTACGACGGCCTCCACGTCATCACCAACAAGATCACCGACGAGGAGCGCCAGGGAGTCCCCCACCACCTCCTCGGCGGCCTCCCTCCCGACGCCGACTTCACCGCCGCGGACTTCCGCGCCGAGGCTACTCGCGCCGTGGAGTCCGTCGCCCGCCGCGGCCGCCTCCCCATCGTCGCCGGCGGCTCCAACTCCTTCATCGAGGAGCTGGTCGAGGGCGCCGGCCGCGAGTTCCGCCGCCGGTTCGAGTGCTGCTTCCTGTGGGTGGACGTCCACCTGCAGGTGCTCCACCGGTTCGTGGCGGAGCGGGTGGACGGTATGGTGGCGCGCGGGCTGGTCGACGAGGCGCGCGCGCTGTTCGACCCGGACGCCGTCGCGGACTACTCGCGCGGCGTCAGGCGAGCCATCGGCCTGCCGGAGATGGACCGGTTCCTCCGCGCGGAGGCGGAGGACGCCGGGGAGGCCGCCAAGGCCGAGCTGATGGAGGCGGCCATCGACGAGATCAAGGCCAACACGTCCAAGCTCACCTGCTGCCAACTGCAGAAGATAAACCGCGTGTGCGGCTCCTTCGGGTGGCACGTGCGGAAGGTCGACGCCACCGACGTGTTCGCGAAGAGCGGCGCGGAGGCGGACGCGGCGTGGGAGGAGCTCGTCGTCGGGGCGAGCGTTGACTTCGTGGACGAATTTTTGCAGCGGCGCCGGGAATCGGCGGAGGCCGAGCAGACGCCATTCGGCGCGGTCTTGTCCCAGTCAGTGATGGTCAAGGAGTCACTAACGGTTCCAGTCGCCGTCGTGGGTGCCACAATGTGAGGGGCGGAATAATCGGGTACGAGCGGAAGAGTGAGTGGAGTTGAGTTTGTGGCGGCGCGGCGTAACCGCCGAGAATCGTGGGTTCGGCAATATTCCAAGTATGAGAAATAAGGAATAATTAATATTTGGGATTTGATTCTGCACTCAAATTACTTTGGTGTTGATATTGAGTTTGATACGGCGTTGGGTTCTATGGGGACCACAGTTTGATTTTTTATTGGGATATGTCCACGTTGGGTTCTATGGGGACCCAGTTTGATTTTTTATTAGGCTTAGTCAACTTTTCTTAATTTCTTTATCATAATTTAGTTGTCCGGAGTTATGATGCAGCGATAAGATCTTCAGTTATCTCTCTCAGATATTTACGTTTCAATTTCCAGTTAAAATATATTTGTAGAAATTTTTCCTTCAAATAAGACTTACAATTAAGGGACGGGCTTCCAATTTACCCTGGTAGCCAGTGGAAAATTTCCGTAAGACCAAATTGACCATTCCAGAGATAATCATTGAGGCTGACAGAATTTACTTTTTTTTTTAATCATAATTTAGTTGACTGATTGTATTTGAAAGTGAGAACTTGTTACAATGTTGTTTTTATCTTTAAAATATACTAGTGTATCATACACACACGTTGTATGTGTAATATATAATATACGAATATGTATAAATTAATATTTCAAGTCCATAAATTGAACTTGATAATGGTCTGCTAAGCCAATGCAAGGGCGCAATGCTCGAGAACCCCAACAGGAACTCTCGCTCATAATAAATTAATTTAATTTTATATATCAGATATTAAACTGATAAGAACATATACTACACTTGATCATAATTAAAAGATCCATAAATGTATTCTTTCTAATGTTGTCGACTTATGTTATTTATTGAAGTCTTTCCGCTCGCGGCGTTGTCAATCCTAAAATGTGGGACTAAAGACAATCATGGCAGTACATTATGCATAAATACTTATTAATGAGAAAAAATTCTAATAATATGTCGCAGCTGAGTTTCGAACTCTAGATCTAGAATTAAAATTACTAATTTTTTTTTTGGTGTGAAAATAATAAAGGATATTAACGTAATTTTATTGTAGGCTTCACCAAATTAATTAAAAATTAGTTATTGATGTCAGATTCTTAATAAAATAGTAAGATATAACTTTTAACGGTTATAAAATATATATTTATATTAAGATAAAATAGTCTCTATAATTTATCTATCCATATTTTCTATGGATTACACTGAATTGTTTGGTGTACAATATGAGTGAAAATTTAATTTATTATTATTATTACCTTATTAAGAGTTTTTATTCTTTTAATATATGTATTAAAAATATTGATATTATTTATACCTGATTTATCTTTTAATTCTCTTATGAATATAGTAAAATAGAACAAAACAACCAACTATTTAATCGAGACTTTTTTATTTTTTATTATTTACTAGAAAGAAAATTTAAAAGTTGGAAAGATAACTAAAATACAAACTTTAGGATTATTTTTTAATATAATGTATAATTCTAGATAAAAAAGCACATTTAATATTTGTTATTTTCAATTAATTTGATTTTATTTCAAATTAAAATCGCACAAACTTCCTTGGCGTTGTTGCCGACCCTTCGCGATTAATGTGGGCGCCGCCTCTCACCGCCGCCTCTCCAGTCAAAAAACCTCGTTGGAGTTCAATTGACGGCGGTGAGATCAACCATCTCAATGACGAGCGACGCAGCTGCGGCAGCCAAGGGTGGCACCGGCCAGGCGAGCATCCAGGTCGTCGTGATTGGGGATGCCGGCACCGGAAAGTCCACTCTCATCGAAGCCATCGCCATTAAGTCTTTCGTGGCAGAAGTACCCCATTTACTACCTCCCGTCCATCTCCCTTCCAACTCCTATCGCTATAGCGTTCCCATCACTGTCGTCGATACTTCATCCAGGTCTGTAAGCCCAAATTTGTGTTTTTTTCTTCATCCAGGTATTTCTCCTTACGTTCGATGCCTATCCGTTTCAGGCCCGAGTACAAGGAAAATCTGATCGCAGAATGCAAGGCCGCTGATATTATAATCTTGACGTATGCCTGCGATTGCCATTCCACCCTTGACCGCCTGTGTACCTATTGGATCCCTGAACTCCGCCGATTAGAGGTCCTTTCATGAAGTCTCTCTCGATCGCGGATTATTCTGACAGTTAGTGGATTTTAATTTATTTTCATTCTCCGCACGGGCTGTGCAGGTGAAGGTGCCAATGCTTGTGGTCGGTTGCAAGCTGGACCTTCGGGATGATCAGCAGTATGTTCCTCTGGACCAGGTCATGGAGCCCATCATGCACCAGTTTCGGGAGATTCAGACATGCATCGAGTGTTCTGCCCTCAGACAGATTCAGGTGCAATTTGCTTGTAATGTTGTTAATAGTGTTATTCTCCATGACAATTTCTCTTTGGTTATCTGAAAAGCTCACCTTCTTTTGTTTGGCCACATGTTTGCATAATCGGTTCAAGCTATGGGGCACTGGGATATGTTAAATCAGTCTTTAACTAATTGTCAAATAAATTATAGGCTTACTTAAATCAGTCTTCAGTGAACGGTTTAGATATGCAATTGGAAGGAACTGTATTGTTTGGTTCATTGCAGCACAAGTCCACAATGTTGAGACAAGGATCCTTGCTTCACTTCTACCTGCTCTTTTGTGCAAATCATTGTTCCTTGTGCAACCACCCAGAAGACGCTAGCTTATTCTCTTGGTGTCTTACTGGTTGATAAATTTTTTCTACTGAATCTAATAAATTGACTGCTGTTATCAGCTTTACAAAACTTGAAGGGCTATTTATGCAATTGGTCACATAATTTGCCAAATAGTATGGTACCATTTTAGAATGTCTTCAGCTGTCACTACATATCTTCTTGGTACTCAAGATTGTGTAATTTATATAAGAACACAAAGATACATGTATACAATAAAAAATGAAATTAGACAATACATGCATATTCCATACCAGCAAATATCATATGGTTATGTAGTTTACTTGGAGGAAAGAAAAGGAATAGAAGGAAAATGAAGTAGTTTGTGTGGAGATAAAGAAAAAGAAATGAATTATATTATCTTATTTTTGATCTATTTCTTATATCCTGTTTTCAGGGATGGAATTGAAGACAGAGAAATACTCTCACTTATTCGTCCTTATGAAATGCATAAAATTTCATTTCCATTTTTTCTACTTGATTTTGGCAGAAATATATCGAGAAACCTTTTTTGGTTTTATTTTGGTCTAAGTATACATGACATTAAACTGAGTGATGAGTCACGTGATAAATGTTAAACACATTATTTAATCTTAGAATCTGCAGATGAAGAACCAAGTATATGAGCTCATGCAAAATGCACAAGCGTATGCAGAAGGTAGCTGCAAAAAAAAAAAAAAATATCCTTCACATGAATGCACATGAAGGTTTCATGGGTGTACATCTTTTACACATTAATGTTTATACGTACAGTTGTAGAGATGGTTTGGAACATTACTGTGCTTTGCCATGAATGATTTGCACCCTTTTTATCTACTTTAAATGCTTAAACAAACTAATCTTATTGGATATTTTATCAGTAGCATATTTCTTCTTCTGACTATTCTCTGTTTTTTCAGATCCAAGAAGTCCTTGATTATGCTCAGAAGGCAGTTTTTCATCCAACCGATCCTCTATTTGATCAAGAGACAGATACATTGAAGCCTCGGTGTGCAAGGGCTTTGAAAAGGATATTCATTTTCTTTGATCATGATAGAGATGGTGTACTAAATGATGCTGAACTGAATAACTTCCAGGTTATTCAATGTTTCACTTGTAATTGCTTTTTCTTAGGATAAATTAACTTCATTAATTACATTTTACAACAGGATGTTTTTTTTTCATATATTTATTGGAATTATATTGACCTTGTGGTACATCTTCCAGGTTACATGTTTTAATGCTGCTCTCCAGTCATCTGAAATTATGAGTGTTAAGAGGGTTATTCGAGATAGGATACCTGAAGGAGTTGACGACTGTGGGCTAACGTTAATTGGATTTATTTGTCTACATGCCCTTTTCATAGAAAGGGGCAGCCTAGAAACAATTTGGACAGTCTTGAGGAAGTTTGGTTACGATAATTATCTTAAACTCAGAGATGAACTCCTTTCAACAACGCTAAACCTTACTCCAGATCAGGTACTCTTGCTTGTTATTACCATGTAAGTTCTTACCATCTTTGGTCGAAATAAATTACCTATTAACTAAAAGAAACAAAAAATTTCCATATTGAACTATAAGCAAAGTTTCAGTGGCTCTTAAGTTGTAGGTGGGTGGATGCAGTCAACCCATGGGTTATACGAAATTAGTTGTGCTGATATGCCATCAGATTCGTTCCTTCCAATATGGGATGATTATTTAAAACTTTGGTTTTCTCTATAATATCTAGTATAGTAGGCATTTCATTGTGAATGGCGATGTTCCTGGTAGAGTTTGCATTTCTTTGTCAGTTGATCCAATATAAGTTAACCCTTATTTTTTTTTTGTAGACTGTAGAGCTCAGTGTTGAAGCTCTGGATTTCTTGAAGGAAATCTTCCATATGTTTGACATCAACAGTGTATGGAACTAATGCCTCTTTCTATAAGACATCAAAGTCTGTTTTTATTTAAAATTTTGATCTCCAATTCTACAGATATAAAGAAATTAAGCTTACTATGTCTATATCTTTGTTTTTGCTCCTCCTATTGTCATTTTAAGAAGGTATTGATTAATGGCTCTGTTTTCCGGAATTCATAAGAGGATAAGTGGGGGAATTTTCCTTGATAAACAAGCCATGTCTTTTCATTATCTTCTGAAAGTCACTATTTCTCCAGTGTTTAGTCTGTTGGAGTTTTAAAAATTTTTTAATATATTTTTATGCAAAATGAAGAATTTGGCTGGATGGTTTGTTCAATTCTTCCTTGTTTAAGTATGGTTCTATTAAATCTCATGTAACTTGTATTGATGTATGCTTATTTGGCCAGTGGTTTTGACGAAATGCAGTCATATGTAATGCTAATTTTATGCATTACAATGCTGCATCTGTAATTTGTGTGAACTATCTCGTACACACTACCCAAGTTATTAGTAAATTGCACCTTCTCAGTTTCCTAAGCATCTAAGGATCGAGTCCCAGCTTCAGTAAATTAACAAATGAATTTCTCTTAATGAGCGGTTGATCTAAGAACGCTCGGCTGATCACCCCCATTTACCCAACTGAGGTGGCATGTAGGAAATTTCCATGAGGCTGGGCGGTCACCCTAGGATTAGTCAGTGTAAGTTGGATACCTGGTGCTAGCTTAAAAAAAAAGATGAGATCAATCTGTTTCAAACATTTTGCCTTTGTCCTTAAATTGAATTTCTTAATTAGAGTCTCAATATTTGTTTGATTTTAAACTTTTTACATTTTCATAAAAGATCTTATTAACTAAGATTCTTAAATAGTTATTTGCTCAAGGGTAGTGGGGCATAATCATTTGTGACTCTTGATCTTCAATGTAACGTTTATTCTTATGCCTTGATTGTTGTTGTTGTTGTTCACTGCTATTTGGCTAATCATTTATCCTGTTTTGCAGGATGGGGTTCTGGATCTTTATGACATTGACGAACTTTTTTCAACTACTCCTGAAAAGTAAGTTTCTGCAGAGATAGAAATATAATTACAAGACTTAGATAATAAATTAAATTAAAATATATGAGGAAAAAATTATAAGAAATAACAAACATTACTTGAATTCATTTTGATGTGTTTTATAACGTGGCAAGGCATGCCAAGTGTTGGCACAACTAGAGACTCATCAGAATGATTGGCACAGGAGGCACGTAAGAGATTATCCATGCCGATCAATATCAAGTTTTTGGTAATCTTAACAGAATGATACATTTCAATCGTGCCGCTTGATACGATACGATACAAGATTTCAAACCATGCCTTTTACAATTGATTGGAGATGAAAGGATTCTCTGTTCATGTGACTGGCCAGTAGAGAAACATCCCAATATTTATATCTATGATTATTTGTCACTGAAAAATCTTATAAGTTCATAGCCAAAGACAAGTAATAATGATCAAGATTGGATCTTTAATCAGTATTGAGCTAAATGCTTGTTGAATATCATAACTGTTGTAAAATCACTTGTTCTAATTTTGAGCTAAAAAAATAAAGACAAATCTATTGCAAATCAAGATAGTTGTCAAGTATCAAGCTAATTTAAATATAATATTTTAAAAAGGATTAATTGCTAATCCTAACCTGAATTTCGGTCTTTGATGAATTAGTACAAAATTTAAAGGAAAATAAGCAACAAATCTAGCCAACTATTGGATTTTGTAGTCCGCTGTCACTGTGCCAGCATCCTGAGTCCTGACTAGATATGTTGAGCTTAACTCATGGAGTACAGATTGAACCTAACACCATGCTAACATGAACTAGCCTACATTAGAGGGTTGTGTTCAACAAGTTTTGTTTAAATATGACTTGTCATGCTACAAACAACAACATGATGCCTGGGCAAGTTTGTAAATGAGATTTAACCTTGCTTAAAACGAAATTTTCTTTCATGATCTTATATATCCTGATAGAGTTTTATCTCGATGCTAATATTATGTTAATGTGATTGGTTGAATTGCTACACCGTGGTGAATCTGGCCAAACTTCTTGAAGATCTAATTTATACAGAATCAATTTTAGACGCATGAGCAATACATCAACTGTAAGATACAGCAGAGAGCTGCCTATCCCACCCTTTCTCGTATATTATGTTTAACATTATTTCTTTTTAATTTCATTTTTCAAAATTTTCCCATTCCTTAATCTTTCTTATTTTCCTTTGTCCCAGATTGACCTCGACCATATCCTGAATTGGTGTTTGACAGATTAATAATTGAAAATAGAACTATGAGAGGATGAAGATAACATTCTCTGACTTTTTTTTTTTTTTAAATTTTTCCTCCTTAATAGGTACCCTTTTTTTCCCATTATCCATATCTTTCAGTTTCATCTTCTTTCGTATCTACCATCTTCCACATTTTGTTCAAATTCTCTCAGTCAGGCTAATCCTATACATGTTTTTTTTATGTTAGTGGTCCTTTCCTTGACATCTTTGCTTCATTCACAATCATAAAAAGGATTTCGTTCATTCTCTTCCTCTTTATTAAATTTCAGTTTGGTTCTATGAATTTAATCCATTCATGAATTTAATTTTGGTTTCAAGTTAATGAACACTGAGAAAATGTTGGAAATGTGGTTTGTTTTGTACTAAGAATGTGTAATTAGCCATTTCATTCTTTTACAAACTGTCATTTTGATTGAAACTATGACATGGTTGTAAAACTATATCATGCCATAGTTGCCCAGTGCATTTTAAAATTACCTTCCTGCATCTATTACATAATTACAGATTCACAGTATATTATTTGCTTTAGTCTTGTAGTAGACAAATTACAGTTTCATTTGTCTATGAAATGCAACATCTTTCCATTTACGTTTCTTTTGAATTCTTTCTTTAAGTCTATGCATTCTTTGAAGCCCTTGGTCTGAACATCCTTACAAGAACACTGCAGAAAAGATTGGTTTTGAAGGATATTCGCTTGAAGGATTTATTTCTCAGGTAAATATCTCGTGACATTCAGAATATGATGGTATTTATGATTTTGCTTTAAAATTTTGTAACATGTACTGTTTGTTCTCTTTTTCCTCTGTTTGGTGGGGTAATCGCTTAGTCTTTCTATATTACTATTGAACTTAAATGCAAGTGCATTTGCAAGGGAAGCAGAGGAATATAGTCCAATCAAATAAATTCGTTTTCACTTTGTTCAGGATTATCACAGTTGAAACGGCTTGTAATGTTAGAAGAAATAAAGGAAACTAGGAAAGGCTGTTACTTCATAATTATGGAAAAATGACTTAGGCTTTGAAGGAGCTATCGAGGGATCATTTCTGTTAGTAGTGGTGGCATGAAGCATCTAGAATGTAATATTTAGATTCATTGGTTTTTGAGGGTTGTGGATAATCATTGAGAACTTTTTTCTATAATCATTGATTGGCCTGCTTCCCTTGGCAAGGAAACTTTCAGCTGCTGAATTTGGAAGACGGAAAATCATTTTTTTCTTATGCATGCACTGAAATTGCAAGATATTAAGACTCATTCTCACTCAGTTCTATACCTTGAGTGATTCTCAACACTATTACTATATAAATGGGGATTAACCAAGGAGGTTTCTGGATCCGAAAGATGTTAAGGCTGCTGAGAAGTCTGGAAGAGAATAAGAGCACTGGATTGTTCTTTGACCTACTGGAGAACTCATCTGACTTAAAACTTATGCTATAGTCATTTCTTTTATGCTATGTTAGCACTCGATTGCATTTTACTGGTACAAGGGTGTTGTCAAGAGGCGCTGAGGTCCAGTTAGTCAATACCCTATACTACTTATTATTTTGAATATCTGTATCGATGATCAACCAGGCTCCTTACCTTTTTGTCTATGTCATCTTTAGATCATCTATGTGACAACACAAGCATATAGATTGAGTATAGAAAAGTTGGCACTAATGGATCTGAGTATGCGACTTTGGTGTATCCCAGTGCCTTTAATATTGGCGTCAAGAAATATCTAGTTGAAATCCTTGATTTTTGATGGATGAGAATTTTTTTTTTGTTAGATTTTTGTTTTTTCCAATGCTTCTAAAATCTGAGCAGGATCATGGTCTTTTTCTGGTCACTACCTACATAAACTAGTTTTATTTTTGTCACAAGAAGACAAATTTATAGATGCATTAGTTGAGGAATATTTTGTGTAATTTTCTGGACAAAGACAAGGTTTCATTCATGTTATTTTTTTTTCCTAAACCACTTTCTAGCAAAATGCTTACTGTTAGAGCCAATAGGTTTAGATCTTCACTAAATAATGTGATAACTTCATGCAAATTCCCTTTTATGTCCAACTTTGATAATCACAATTTTGTATTCGGCTGAATGGATTTGTCTACAGATACCTGAATTCTTGTTTGCATATAATAAATGTGACCTTTCCTTTGTACTCAACTTGTGATATTTATATGGATGCTTGTATATTATAATGATATTTATTATTCAATTTTTTTTCTTCTTTTATACCTAAATAAGGATATGAAAGATCCTTGACGCATCACTTTTGGTTATGCTGCTATTGAACCAAATAAATTCTCTGTTTCAGTGGGCTCTCATGACACTTCAAGATCCGAAGGCTAGTCTAGCTAACCTAATGTACCTTGGATATAATGGTGACTTTGCTTCTGCATTTCATATAACAAGAAAAAGGCGGTTAGATCGAAAAAAGCAACAGACACGGAGAAATGTTTTTCAATGTTTTGTCTTTGGTCCTAAAAATGCAGGGAAAACTGCATTACTAAAGTCATTCATTGGAAGGTGTGTTGTTTGCTGATTATTATAATTAATTAACTGATCCTTAATTGGCAATCTATGCACTAGGTTCAGCACAAGTTCTCAGAAATCTTGTTAAAGTTCTCATGGCTTGTTAGGGTTCTATGTTATGCTTATTTTTTGTTTGTCCGTGCAGGAAATTCTCGGAGAAGTATTCTCCCACAACAACTTTCCGCTATGCAACAAATGTTGTTGATCTTTGCAATGTAAGTGCACATGAATGAAGTGTCTTTCATTGTTGCTTTGCCGGCACCATTTCTCCTGGTGTTTTTGGTTAAACCTCAGTCAATTGTTGGCCTTATGATTATGCCATTTTTTCCTTCTTTGATTGTCTTTACTTCTCTTCTCTTTTTTTGGTCCTCATTTACACTGTGCTACTAGCCACTTTTGCTTCTACCTTTGTCAAGAGGTCACTTATGCCATGTTTTTGAGTTTATATCATAAAGTAACTAAAACTGAGGCAAAAAATTGTTAAGCTTGTTACCTATTATAAAATCTATGGCAAGTAATGAGAAAAAAGATATTTATTGAATTGCATATGCTACAAAAAGGAAATGTAAAAGATTTTAGTCATTAAATGTAAGGTTGATTCCCAAATCTAGTCTGACTACTTATGAATCTTGCCTAAGTTTCTAAAACAATTAAACCAGTATGAAATTACAATTTGATAAAGAATTTAGCACTTGCAATAGTTTTCTTTTTTACCTGTCACACCATTTATTTAGCATGACTAATGAACATCTAGATTATTACACTTAACCTTGATTATGAGGTTTAGTTGCTGTATAGGGTTTGAGTTGATTTCTAGTAAGTTGAATTTAATAAATTTGATTTGAATGTTCATTAGGTGATTAAAAATGCTGATTAGGCAAGTAATAGGCATTGCCTGTACTAAATTTTGGACTAATGAAGTACAAGTTCACAAGTTTTTACCATATTAGTTCTTTCTGAAACTTCAGGTCAAAACATCTAGGTGCATTAAAATGAAGATGAAAAGCCTTTTGTTGAAGGCAGAGGGAATCTATTATAAATTAATTATGGAACATATAGGAAATTTAGACACAATAATGTGGTTACTTTAGAAATCAGACAAATTGCTGTCATCCAATACCATATATCAGTATCTCTCATATGTATCCAATCACTGACCATGTATCTATGGACATGATTTTTCATTTTTTCAAACTTACCTGTGCTTGAGCTTCAAATGGATTGCATAATTAGGTGAAATGTACATTGATTTCTTAGAATGAGTTTGGTGTTTTTTTGGCACCTCTGATTCCATGCTTGATGTTTCTGAAGGGCACTAAGAAGACACTAGTAATGCGAGAGGTACCTGAACAGGAAATGAAAAACCTGCTTTCCAATAAGGAGTCTTTGGCAGCATGTGATATAGCTGCATTTGTGTATGACAGGTATGGAAGTCAACCGTAGGTGTTAATTAATTTGAACTTCTTGTCTTGCATTCAGGTATTTTCCGTATGCATTACAGCAGTGTTGCATGGATACGGGTATCGTATCGGATATGATATGGATATGGCGATACAGAAAAATTTAAAAATATAAGACACGATACGGCTATGATACGACGATTATTAAAAAATAAAAAAATTTATATATATATATATTAAAAATAAAAAATCCTAGAATAGAAAACTACGTCCATATTACATGAACCATAATATCCATTACAAACAAAAAGTAAACATAACAAAATGCAACACATCAAATTCATCTTAAACAAGTAAAAAAAATCAAACATCCATATTGGTCTCATCATCAACACCGCCTTCGTCAGGAAATAAGATTGACTCTAAATGTGTAAGTAATAAGTAGTCCTCAGAATTTTATTATTTTTCAATTTTACTCTTAATATTTTTTTTTGCAATTGAGTCCAAAGGTGTCGAGAAACGTGTCCCATCCGTGCCCTAGCCGTATCTGGTCAAACTTTTAGAAAAGTCAAATACGTTTTTGCCGTGTCCGATACGCGTATTTGCATGTCACGGTGTCATGTTCGTGTCTGTGTCGTGAGTCGTGTCCGTGTTCGACACTTAAAAAAAAAAATTTGAAGTGTCCGTGCTACTTAGCATTACAACAATTTGGGACCATTGTGGAGTAAATTGAATAATTTAAATCCAACAATGATGCCTTGGCATGTCTACATATGCTAATTGATACTTCAAATCAATGCTCTTAGTAGTTTTACCCTAGTAAAGGACAATATTATTCATTTTTTTTTATCACACTGATTTCTTTAGTATATATTTCTCTGTCCTCAAAACACACCACAACTCCACAAGACAACTATATTCTGCTATAATAGTTGAATTTATAAACTTAAATTAGTTAAGACGTTATTCTGACCGAAACTTGTTCTTCCATCCAATTAACATTTTTTGCCAATAGATGGAGCACAGTCTAAGTAGCACGAACACTCCAAATTTTTTTTTTTGAAGTGTCGAACACGGACATGATACAAACATGGACACGACACGCAAATACGAATGTCGGACACGGCAAAAACATGTCATTGACTTTTCTAAAAGTTTGACCAGATACGGCTAAGACACGGATGAGACACGTTTCCAGATACCTTTGGACTCAATTGCAAAAAAAAAGAAAATATAAATTTCAAGGGTAAAATTGAAAAATAATAAAATTCTGAGGACTACTTATTTACTTACACGTTTCTTGACACGTTTAGAGTCAGCCTTATTTACTGATGAAGACGGTGTTGATGATGAGACCAATATGGATGTTTGATTTTTTTTACTTGTTTAAGATGGATTTGATGTGTTGCATTTTGTTATGTTTACTTTTTGTTTGTAATGGATATTATGGTCGATGTAATATGGACGTGGTTTTCTATTCTAAGATTTTTAATTTTTAATTTATATATATAATTTTTTTTTTATTTTTTTAATAATTGTCGTTTCTTAGCCGTATCGTGTCTTATATTTCCAAAATTTTCTATATCGCCGTATCCGTATTGTATCCGATACGATACCCGTATCCGTATCCATGCAACACTGAGCTCAGTGAATACAATCATATACTTATACCTGCATGTTCAATGT
>JBAMIE010173727.1:0-14558 GCA_037177295.1 Kaempferia parviflora | reverse complement strand
CCAATAAATATATTTATCTAATAATTACTATATATAAATAAAAAATACCGAAACCGTATCGGCACGGCACGATACGATACTGAAACCGTATCGTTCTGGTCTAGAACCGAAATCTCGGCACGGGTCGAGATTTTAAACCTTAGATTAAACAATATTCTATATGATGTAATTCAAATTGCTTTAAGAAATCTGGATATTACGATCAATATAGCCTTGTTTTTTATTTTTTTTAATTGACGCCAAGTATCCAGTTTACGCCGGCTAATTTAAGTGATCGTCTGGCCCCACGAAAGATACACACTGCTACCAGTAAATTGGAAAACCTCACAGCAAGCGGCCCATCAACCCAGCATTATTAGGTCAACCGCCCATAACACAAGAATTTGCCAACCCACATGCAATCATATTCCTAGGTTTTTGTTTGGTTTAGCTGATCACTAATATTTTGCGGAGTTTTCATGGCCTAACTAAATAAGTCCTTTGTTGAAACTCTATTCAAATTGCATGAAAATGTGAGCTAGAATGGATTAAAATTGCATCTATCCTCTGATCAATTATGAATCGATGCACAAGCATACTGTCTTTCAGATATTTCTAAATCAATAAGGTCAGAATATTACCTTTCTCATTGAAAAACTAAAAGAGGCCTTACAATATACATGAATTTGGTGGTTACCAAAGTCTTGCTCTAGTCAATATTTGATGCTAAAAATGTTTTAAATTGCACTAAGCCCACTAATCCATAAAATATCTACAATCTGAAAGAAAGTTAGGGCCCAGACACATTAAATGGGTTCAGCTACTAGATTTTTCAAGTGCCAACCTCTCATTGAAAAAACGTAGCCACTTTTAATCTTATAGAGTAGCACTTTTGGTGCAATCAATGACTATTGAAGTTGTTGTCTTTGAATGAAATCAAGTTGATTAAACTGAACATGATGTGTTTAAATCAATACAACTTCATTAGAAGAATTATGAATATTGGAAGGGTCAAGGAGCCTACAATTTATCATTCAATATGGTTTTTGTCTCAGCAAATTCATCTTTGCAAACCAAATGATTTACTAAAGAGTGTTTATGGCCAGTGAAATGCATGCCAACGATCCGTAAGTTGATATAAAGACACTATGGTTTACACATGATAGAATTTTTTTGGCCAAACTTACAAGCATGGCTTGATTGCCAAACTTGTAAATTAGAATAATGTGCCCATGCACAGCTTTGCCAATGCCCCACATTCCACTGGAAGACTTGAAAGTTTTAAATTTTTTTATTAGCGTTAACATGAGCCATGACAGTTATGATTGTTGATTAAAAAAAAAAGGGAGCCCAGTGCACAAAGCTCCCGCCATGCGGGGCCCGGGGAAGGATCCATTATACGCAGCCTTATGATTGTTGATTAAGCAATTGAATATATTTAATAAAATCATACGTTTCATTCATTGAACCAAAATGTATACTAACATATAACCAAATATTTCTATCAGAGTTAGGCTATATATTCATCCAAGTCTAGTGTCTCAGAGATATTGCATTATCATAAACCAGTTTATGGTCTAATTTATTTTATTCTATTTTAATGTTAAACTTTATTGTTTTTGTTTACTGTTTCTAGTAAACTTGTCTATTTTCCCTGGATATAAGATGATGTTATTTAAGGTCTGAAAGAGTTTCCCTTCTCACTGTTTTCAATCATCCAAGAAATAGAACAAAAATTTATATTTTGAAGATTATCCTCTCTACTGAGATTGCCAATCGAAGCACACAATCCCATGATATTAACAGATGAGCCCCACAATATATCCTAATATCGAGTCACTAAGGTTGGTTCAGCTCGCACAACACATTCTAATGTAGATCAATTTGATAAATGAAACTCAAGCAACTAGATAAATAAATTACCTCCAAGACTATCCGGCCTTTCTTATCATAAGCAAATCTACAATGCATTGAGTTTCCAGTGGCATCTTTAGCATTCATATGATCAGCGTCAAATAAGTATATATGACTGCAACTTTCAGGATAGCACATTGAGTCTGGGCAGTTACAACCCAGTTGTAAATCCTGCACAAATATACTTGGAAGCCAATCATTCACTATAATGTCAGCATTACTTAGATTAAGAAATTATTCCTATAGAATGAAGGTATAGTTTTTGCAGCAACTAGCATTTCAATCAAAATGTATGAACTCAGGAAGTACCTTTGCCTCCAGAGAAAGATATGATCCTATCAACTGTTTAGTTATATATTTAAATTCTTTCCAAGGCATATGAAGTCGAGGTTCTTGATTATAGGTCCCTTCGTGAGATGCTACAAGGAAAGAATCCTTCAAATACTCATCAACAACACAAGTAATGGGGACTGCCTCTTTGCCAAAACTCACATCTTCACACAAAATAATGCCTTTCTGCACAGATTTGAAGTTAAAATGTTCTGGGTTGAGTATATAGTGGCTTTCATCCATCTCCCAATTTGCATTGCTGCAAGAATCTTCCATGTATGCAGGAGTTTGTACAAGTATGGGTTTGGAAGCAAGTAGAGGAGCTAAAGAATCTGTCTTTTGTAAAGTCTTGCATCCTTTAGGGCAGATGAATCCATCTAGATGCCAACCTACTTGGATATTCTGCTCACTACAAAGCTTTAACGCCTTCAAGTAAAGATTCTCCGGCTGGAACCCATACTTAACCTCCAATGCATAATGAAAATTAGTTCTGCAACATGCAGAACTTGCAACAGAAAGTAGCTCAGGGCTACTTGGCCGAGGCTTTGTTTTCTGGATCTTAGATATAAAGGTTTCTGCAACTCCTGAGCAATGGATATCCAGTAGCAGCCCAAGACCCAATGATTCAGGTGAATGAGTATTTTGTTCTTTAACAAAGTGTATGGAATGAGACGACTTGCTATGCTTTGGCATGCCAAAACTAATAAGGCCTTTATATCTCTTTGATGCTTCAAAGTTTTTCTTAAATCTTGGATAGAAATTCCTATTACGCTTCAGATGGTGATTTCCTCTCTGTTGAGGAAATTGGATAGTAGAATTTCGGTTCATATGGGCAACTTGGTGGTGCCGACCAAGATCAGGTAGTAGATCAAATCTTAAACCACAAGACTTACAGGTGAATTTTTGGGAACCCTCGTGGTTTTCAGTGGCATTGTTACTACTACTGACTATATTGTTTATCTCTATTTTTGGCTGAAGATATTCATCCAGGGGTCGTAGATTAAGGTTTGGTAATCTAAAATCCATTGAATGGCATGACAATATGTGTTGCCATAAGTGATCAGAACTGGCAAAGTGACTATTGCAAGACATGCATCTGAAGATTATCGAGTTTTCAAGGAATTGCATTCCGTGTCTCTCTTTTACATGTGTTTCCACAACTTTTCTGTTGGTAAATGAAGTCATGCAAACAGCACAAGCATATCCTCTAAAAAGCCATCGAGCCTCCTTTTTATGCACTTGAGTCCAGTGTATACCAAGAGTATGGTCATCAGCGAAGACCTCAGCACAAATTTTACACTTAATACTTATTTCATAGTCTTTATCATTATTTACTGTGGGCATGGGTATTTTGTCTTCCCAGGATGATTTTTCCCTGTCTTTATCCATGTTGAAACCCCAAATATTTGAAAGTTTGTCTCTTTCACTTGCCACCAACTTCAATAAGAAATCTCCTGTTGGTGGATCTTTCATGGCTTCAGATAATATCCATGATAATGTGTCACCTCTTGATACTGGCCTTTGACAGGATAGATTAATTTTCATGAATCCATAGAGAAGTTCACATGCTTGGTGTAAACACAACTTTTCCCTCCTTGAGCTGCACTGATTCAGGAGATTCAAAAAAATGTCTTTTGATACTAGCCGACTCCTACCATTTCTTGCACGTTTAAGAAATTTCGGAAGGTGGTTATTGCAGTATAATGTGTGCCTCGTGGCGTACTCTAGACATTGATCATCATTATTTTGATGTTGGCTTCCTATGCAGCATGGTAAATCTGTACGACTACTTAGAGGAGCAGGTAATGCATTGTAAAGCTCAGATGTTTTCATCAAGCAATCTCTTTCATCTGAGGTTATGCCAATCACAACTGGAATTAACTTCTCATGTGTTGTCTGAATTTCTCTTGGTGATGTAAGCTCATTGTGAACCATGTTTGAGCTAGAAGAACTTTCCAAAACCAGATTGTCATTGCTACCTCCCCTGAGAGTGTGCCCCAACAGATGACTCTTGCTATGCATTGATCCATGACTTCCTAGAAGCTGGTGTTTCTTACAAAATGTGGATCCTTGTCGAGCATGATGCTTACAGTTTCTGCCATGAGTAGTTGTGCCCTTGCACATGGAGGCTTCAAGAGGAATTGTTTGCGCCTCCTGTGAAAGCTTTTCTGGATTTCGAACATTCAGGTGGGCACAACAGTAAATATGGCCATCACTTGCCCATCTTCCACACTGTCGTCCTTTAGATAGGACAAAAGCTTGACATTGTCGATATTTTTCTTTAGCTTGTAATTCATTTTGAGTGTACAGCAAGACTCTGTTTTCTCTTACTGTTTTTGGAAAAATATCCGCTTGTGATGACTGAATTAGCTTTACATCGCTACTTTCATCTACAAACCCATTGCATGTCTTGGCCAAGGATTGAGATTCCGATGACCCAGCCACCGTATGTAGTTCTTCAACCTTATATGACTCACATGGAGGCTGAGATTTTACAGATTCTTGGTAACTTTTGAAATCAACTTCTATCACATTGTTCTGAGAGAGTTTGGGAGTAGCACAAATTTCTGCTTTGCAAATTTCAAGTTTTGAGCGCTTCACACTAGCTTCATTTCCCACAACCAAAGAGCCACTCACATTGTTTGGACCTGTGTTTCTAAAAACATGAGTCGATGGAGAGGAAAAGAACAATTTCATGGCATCTTGTCTCCAAGTTTTCCATTCAGGACCTAACTCAGGCTGCGTTGGTGCATTCCACAGCTCATTAATTTTCACCCAGAATATTGAATCCATCAACTCCTGGTTCATGCAAAGAAGTGGATCATCCAGAAGAATTGAAACTAGTTGACTGAATAGGCAAGCAAAAATTGTAATGTAAAGATTGGTAGCAAAGACAACCAGACATGTCACAAGGTCCTAGATTTTTAAAAGGATTTACATGCATAAACTAAAAAAAATAATCCAAGGTGCACAATACTTACACCAAAATTGATCTAAGGTCGCAAGAATTAGTATTACAGAAAGTTTTATTCACATTATCAAACGATAGGCATCCTTATGTAAATCAACCTATCATCACATGGTTAATAACAACTTTTCGGGTAAAATGACAATAAAAATAACAATTAAAAACTAAAAAAAAAAATCAACTTATCTAATAAGAACATATTTAAGCTCATTAGGACCAATTTACCTGCAAGTGCTCTCACTAATTTAATTTGCTGAAAAGAAGCAATTACCATAAAGAACTTGATATTTGTAGCTTCTCGCAATTAACGCTATTTTCCAAATTCTAATATATACTACTTTCAGATACCAAAGAGGAAATTGAACTAAAAATATAATAGCTTGAAGTGTCTATTGGCTATTGGTCAACATAATATTCTTTAGCTCCTAACCAACACAATTTTGATGCTACAAACTGAGACAGCTTGTTTCGACCAATACCATTTGTGACATGAAGATTCTATTCCCATGACTCATCCTTTGATTTCATTTATTGGTCATAAGGAGATGAATCACTTAAAAAATAGAAGAGAGGAAGAGGAGAAGCATTGACCAGAGTACCATTAGCAACAAAGAAGAGTGACACTAGAAGCAGAGAAATTAAGATTTATTCATATATTGTACATGTTTGTTGAAGTTCTAGATGTATTAGCCAAAATGTAAATCCCAGTGGCTAACTGAATATATTTATATGCATGTGTAGAAACTAATTTTAGTATGGATGTCCTAGGAGGATTATTTAATTAGGGCTTTAGGGAAATTATGGGGTTTATCCCATTAGGATAATAGAAAGAACTAATGCACTCATCCAATGCATAACACTCAATTTTTCAGCATTAGTATGATATAATCACTAATCAAAATATTTATTATACTAGTGTAACTTGTTGCTTTAATTCAACTTTCTAATCGCTACAGGTTTATATTTGAAGGTCAACAAGTTAAGTGGAAGAGGAGTATAAAATCAAAATTCATTTGAGTTGATCTTTGCAATGTAGAAGAAAAAAATAAAGTGCTAAATGGGATAGAGCAACAAAAATATTGAAAATTTAAGATAAGTGGGATAGAGAAAAAAATGATTCATGGCAAGATGAATCATTTATCGTTACAATAGATGTCAAGTGAAAGTTCAATGATGTATACTCTCGAAATAATTATCAAGTTTTTGGTTCATGGTTGAGGCCAATAAAGAAATCCCCATCTCTCTTGTCTCCTATGTTTTAAATATTATATTAGGTTTTCTACAAAACTAAAATGATCCTAGAGTTAAATAAACCACATTACCTCTTTTTATTGAAACATTTCTAGAATAAAAATAAATTAAAAGAAGAAGTGTAGATGATGTCCTTAATATTGGAAGCAGCGCAACCAATAATATTTAATAAAAATAATCAAATAACATTAAATATAAGAATATTCAAAAAAGATATACTAAAATCAGAGACAAGTGTATCAATGTGCAAATTATTTTTAACAAAATGTTTAAATATATACCTTTTAAGAATGTAGAAATATAATCTATCTAAAGCCATCTAAAAATTTAACACTGGTTGATGAGGAAAGCAACCATCAAGTTTTCTAATTTCATTAATATTGTTGTTTGACAAACTTGTTAGTTGGACACCAATGTTCAAAATCTCCATGCACTCAAGACCAATAATCACCCCTAATAGAATATAGTCACATATTTTGCTTAAGCGCAATAAAAGAATAGCAATAGTCCAACACACTACCATGTTATATCTAGTGTATCAACAACATGCATTTTAATAGTGATCCAAACCAAATTCACTGCCTCTCTTCATAAAATCATGAATACTAGAACATGAATTAATATAACTTAACAGAATAAGATGACAAATCTAGTTGGATAAAGTAAGCCAGCAATAGATTGCAATTATCAATAGGATGGATCTATAACTACTTATTCAAGTCTTAAAATTCAAACTTCATTTTTTTCATACCTCTATGAGGGTTTCAATAGAGCCAGCACTTTGTGCATTCTGACATTTATCTTTCCAGGAAGACAAACTATTCAGAAGCCAAGTATTATCTATATAACAAGGGAGAATCATCTGCAAGAGATCAACAAGCAAAACAAAGATATATCAGAATCCAACCATCTTAATCTATTAAGCTCTATAGGCAAGTCAATTCCCTACAGTGTAAATTGCCAATTAGAGGCTGAATGACGTCAACAAAAGGAAAATTGGATTCAACAATAAGAAACCAATAAAAAATGCTAACAGTAGATGAGGTTGTACCAAGCAAGATTTTGAAATGCATATTACTGTAAATTATCCTTAATAAAAAATAATCACTAAAATTGAGTAATTGGCAATTTGAACAGTCATCAGTTAATAAATATAAACAAAAATCAGTTTAACCGCCAGCAATCAGCATTTAAGTTTCTAAAAGTTAACAAATGAATAAAACATTTAATGAATATCCAAAAAAAGTAATAAAGTGACAGTGGAATCATCATTGATTTCATCATATTCCTCATTTGCTATAGTGAGCAGATAGGCAGATTACAGATAGGTGGCACAGGTGCCCAGCTATTGATAGCTCACCAACCAATAAATTGGCAATAGTTGGTGAGCCTAAAGGGAAAAAAATTACATCACATATGGTCTGTAATCTCTTGCCAGCACATTTGGTCCACCCACATATTGACAGATTATATAACCACATAATCCCAGTTTGTACGGTGTAAGATGTGGAGAACTGTTGCATTCATGAACCACCATGTAGAACAACCAAGTACACAATAAGAAATATAGGGGAAAAAATCAAGGTTTTGGTCTTGCTTGAACCCTACCTTCTTTTAGTGAATCCATATATGCAGAACTCAAAAAATAGGTGAAACAAAAGGTATTTTCTACTAAAAATAAAAGTTTCAAAAGCAAGGGTAATAAAAAAAATTACCAGTTTTAAAATGAATAATGAATAAACTTGAAAAAGTAAAATGATTTATTTATTTGAATTCAGGATGGTGAAAGTATACAACCAAATGAAAATGCAAAATAGTCAAAGGTATAATAAGATTATAATTGAATCTGCCATGCAAATTCAATCTAAAAATTGGACAAATTTTTCATTCATAGAAAATAAAATGAAAGATCTTGAGAAATACCAAAAGAAAAGAAGAAAATAGTTTCAGGCAATGATGATAAAACATCAAAATTAAAGAAAGTTATTTGGCAGCTATTTAAAAGAATAAATCCTCAACTGATACACAAATCAAATTATTTTATGAAATCTTTCAATAGTTAAGCAATATCATTCAATTGTTAGAAAATAATCACAAAAAGAATAAATGCGGCAAGGAATGACACATCTTAATCTTGCCATCATAAATTCAATGCCAATAGAGACATACCAAAATAAGCACAACCAATTTCGATCATAGTTATGACCAGTTTACCATTATACTGCAGTTCTTTATTTACCTCTCTACAGATGGTTATGGGGACAATCGTGTGGGGGCGCTAGGGGTCCACGCATGACCTTTTGCCTCATCATTGCAAATGATTTTAATTTTTTTTAAATACCATAGTCATATTCGTAAGTCAGTTTAAATGAAGTGGCCATGACTATTTGATGTGAAACAGGCCATGTCCCAGTCCATGATTTCGCAACGAGAAAAAAAATGCAAGTGAATAAAATAATAGCATTTATCATCCATACCTATCTCAAAGAATAGACATAAGCCTCTAATATACTTAAGAAAAATAGGAGAAATTCATACTTGATTTAGAAAATCAAGTTAAAAGAAATATTATATGAATATTTGACCTATCTAATTTGATTTGAAATGATTTATATTATGTAATATAGATTATTATGTTATAAGAATTGTCTTAAAGGATTTGATAAGGACTCAGATCATATGCACACAAGTAAATAATTTCCATTGTTGCACTCTCTTAGCCTATGATGTGCTGATACATGTTCATATAATTTTCATTATTTAAGTGCAATTTTCTCCTGTCATCTGCATACGCCAGTCAAATATGTTCATCAACTCTTCAGCTAGCTCAGATAGATGAGAAGAGAATTTTTTTTAAAAAAAAAAATCTCCTTTGTTGTGCAAAACACTAAAAACTGACACTAAGAAGCACGCAAAGAATTTTATACCAAGTAGGTCTCCAGGAAATGACTAGTCATGATTCCTCTTATCCAAATTTCACTAACCCAACCATTTCCTGCCACACCCAACTTAACAAAAAAGAAAAACTTAATGAAGTAGAATCGTCAATATCAGATCCATTCCGGGTCAACAAGTTTAAAAACTGTACAAACTAGTTTACAGAATCTTAAAAAAAAAAATCTTGTTTACAGTTGATAATGGTAGGAATGTAATATCAGACCCATCCATATTTAGTCATGTAATATGCGTTCTCATTTAATAATGGTGGGGATAAAATTCTTGACATGATTAAGTCCTGTTGATGTCTGTGTCATGTTTTGCAATTGGTTATTGATACAGAAAATTATGGTAGGGATCAAAAATAGACAAGCCTATTCAAAAAAAAAAACAAAGAATGTACAAATTAAGCTAAATTTTAAAATGGTTACTGAGAGAAGAAACTTACAGTTTGGAGCATCAAAAGCATTCTTCCAAAATCAGGATAATCTCTACATTGAGAAACTTCTCTAGCAAATTCTTTCCAGAAGGCAGCTTTCCGGGCATTCTCAATCACAGCCTGGAGAAAGTAGAAAATATACAAAAAAAAAATGTAGCATTAGGATAAAATAATGCAATGACACATTTATGATATTGCAATAATATCACCTCTATGTGCAGATGATCACTAATATTTAGCATTGTTACGGCAAGCTTTTGCATGACATGTCGACGTGGAATAGTCAAATCCTTCACCAGCTTTCTCCATTTCCGATGGGTACCACGGACGAGTGGTTCTGGTAATTCATCGATCGAACAAACAAGTAGCATATCTGTCCAAGAATATGTCCTGCTACGAGGAAAAAAGATTGGAATGTATCTCTTTCGCTCATGTGTAGGCTTTGCTCTTATGGCTGAAAGTGGACAATCAGTCTGAGGACACTGAATTCCTGTTTGCCACTTACCTCTCCACTGTTTCAAGAGAAAATATGATTACTCAAACACAAATAAAAGAAAATACTTCTATGAAAAAAATTATGAAAGATGTTTGAATATTAATAATAGGGAACCATTAATTTTGTCCTGGAAGTTTAGAAAGCCGAGCACAGCATTGTATTCGCTATATGTTTAATAATTAATACATATGCTTTTTTAGGAACACTAGATATTGCCAAAAAGTATATTGTGATAACTTTATTATATATAGCTAGATCCATGAGACGGAGTCGAGCAAGTTTGTACTCATCACAATACACAGACAAACATAGGAGATGGAAAAACACAATATGTGGCATCACTTACAATTTATTCAGAAGAAGCAAAAGGTCAAGAACTAGTTATTATGAGATATTCTTTGAAAGGTTCAAATATGTTTAAAGCCAACTACATTTCTAGGGGCAAGTTCCCAATGTACACGGCTTTGCTCATGTCTCAATACTCACGAGTCAAGAGTGCATTGATCATAGGGAAAGCAAAGAACCAACAAGGAGGAGAATAGAGATGAAGTCATGAAACTACTGGCAAAACTTATGTGCCATGTGATCCATCCAACAATTCATAGAGGGTCCATGGATGATTGAGAAGTGTTTCAACTTTCAATTATAGCACCTAGAGCATACATGACCATACCAGATAGATTCAGCCCTATGCATGTGTGGGAAGTCAATGATAGCTAACGAGGAAAAATACAACTAGATTAGATGTAAAAGACAATGACTTTTGATAGTAAGGTCCTCAGGGAATCCTCTCTTCACTATCAACACTTAAACAAACAAAAAATGGGACCAGATATCCCATTTTAAGCTCGCACAAAATTCACTTTATTATTGTTACCTAGAATTCAAGGATGATAAAGGAATAAATAAATGTTGACAGAATCATAAACCAAAGATAATAAATAAAAATGATCAAAGGCAAAAAAACATCTAAGTTCTCTACAGGATATGAGAAGATTAGTGAATAGATATAGACATACAGGCATGTTGCTATATATAAGAAGAGATAAGGCACACCTTTACCCACAGTGCAACAGGATGATCTGGCTCAAGGGTGTTATTCCTTTGTGTACCTAATGCCTCTTGGTTTACAATTTGCACAGTGTCCTCATCTACTCGATTCTCGTTTTGCACCCGATCATCATGTTTGACTTTTAAAGGACAGCTGTCAGTAGCCAATAAATGGTTATCTTCTTGCTTCTGCATAACAATGTTATCTTGCTTGAAATCTCTGAAATTTGCAAAGTCATCTACTTCAACAAAGGGGCGAGGTTGGTCATTTATGTCACTAAGGGAATGAGAAATACATGTTGTTTCAGATATTGTGTTGTGAATCATATCCAATCCAGCACCATTTGTTTCCCCCTTTTTGTCATCTTTTGTGCAAATGCAATCATTCAATGCTATTCTATCCACTAATTCTGCTTTTTTTTCCAGTGTGAAGTAACTAACCCTTTCCAAAAAATGAGGATCTGATGAGGAATGCAATTTCATAGTAGAACTAGAAAACATATTATTGCAATCTTCTTTATCAAAGGAACATTTTTCTTGTGCGTGAATATCTGATATTCTACATCCGTGAATGCGAGTAACAGAAACTGAGTGGTTGGCACTTCCTTTAGTGCGACTCGTTTGATCCTCTTCAACCTTGCATTGTTCCAAATCATCAATGTGCATGCTTTCCAGCTGAGCAAATGACGGAATGCGAAGAGAAGTTTCAATACCTTTCAGATTGTCATCTTCTACACAGTAAAACGGATCCACTCCGTATCCTTGTCGAAAATCAACACTGAATTATGTCCTCTGTAACAATTTGCCAACAACAGCCGTTATCCAGGCATTGTCTGCTGATAATCTGCGCTTTGAAAGGTATATTATTGTACCACGTCTCTTATTAACTACTTGAGCTTCGACACAGAATGTACTGAATCCCTAATAAACAGACAATCGGCATGGCTCCTTTTTCCACAGAAATTTGGAAACGTCCGAGGTAAATTGAATCCATCGACCACAATGATCCGGTTATTCGATATAAAATCAGTAAATGGAGGGTTCAGAGCAGCCAGAACTTTGCCACGCCGACAAATTAAAAAAAAAAAAAATCAGCGACGCAAGTCGCTTCGGTCCAGGGTAGAACGTGTTACAATCGGAAAGAAAAAAAAGGGAAATGGTGGATCAGAAAAAAATCAGAGGTAAGAAGCGGTTTCCGGGAAGACGGAGCTAATCTTCAAAGAGGGTAATAGATGAGGGCAGAATCGGAGGGTGAAGAGAAGAAGGAGACCAGAAAGAGGAGATATTTCACTCACCTGCACCGCCCTCAATTTCCGTAGTTGGCGGATACTTCCATCGCCGTCTTTGGTAGGTTTCTCCGGCCACCAGCAACCAGCGCGCCACCGCCCGTCGCCGCCTTCGATGCCTGGGAGATCGAGGATTAGCCTATTCTCTCTCTTAATCAGATGCAAGTTTTGTGCATGCGGACCGCATAGAGAAAGTTATGAACAGGCCTCCTTGTAACCGTCCATCCGCCTCTCTTCTTCAATCTCATCCGTTCAAATAATTTGGATGCAAGAGGGAACGATCCTGATTCCTGAGTCCTGACTATGTCAACAGAGAAAAATGCTTTCACACCCAAAAACCTTTATTTAATGACTTCTGCCATAGATTGGGCCCGAAGTGCAATTTGGGCTCTCATTTTCTGAATAATAATATATATAATATAATTTGGGTTCTAAATTTTAGAAAAATAATAGAATATATATGATATAATTTTTAGGAAATAAACAAATTTATTTATTAAATTTGATTTTTTTATTTACGTGTATGATTTATAATCTCTATTTATAAAGATTAACAAATTGAGCGTGTCTTCAAATTTGTTTATTAATTTAATAAATTATTGAAACTTATATTTAATTACCTTTAAAGTATATTGAACAGATTAAAAAATAATAATAAATCGAATACTAAACTTAGTCGAACATTTAGTTATTTATAATGCAAGTTAGGATTCTATTTGCCCTCAGTTTTTTTTATATATATTTTTGTAATTACAAAACACGCTAAGGTATTCATCCAAAACCATAATAAATTTACACTCTCAAAATAATATTGTCGCATTTAAATTTGAGATTTTTAATATGTTAATCATGCACTTTGTGTTAAATTTAAGAATAAAAAAAAACATTATCTTAAGTTTTAATAAATTAGTTCTGACATAGTTTTTTAAAATCAGATTCGCCACTTCCAAAGTGCAGGTGGATGATTACTTTGGGGTCGTTAAGACCATCTCCAACCGAGCCGTATTTACACAAAAATATTATAAATGGGGCACTAAAACATCCCCAATCAATACCATATTTTTTGCACCAAAATGGTGCAAGTGTATGTTTTTTTAAAATATATTTTATATTTTTATAATATATTATAAAATTAGATTTATAATTAAAATATTCTTAAATATTATAAATTAGATTTATTATTTAATTTAGTTACAAATTTTTATATCCTTGTAACTAAAAAATATAATATCATAAAAATTAATTATTACGTACTATAAAATTATTAATTTTAATAATAATTATTATTATCACTAAAAAATTTTAATAAATTAATATGTATGTTGAATAATAAATTATAAGATGTATTAAAGAATATTCTATGAAATATTTCTTTTAGGATAGAAAATAGTGTGTATTGGTTGGAGTTGGAAAATTTTTTGATGCTGGAATGACACTAAATTAGTGTAAAAAATACACCAAAATAGTGTTTATGGTTGGAGATGGTCTAACTCTACTAATCAATGATAATTTGACTTTCATCTCACTCCTAACTATTTAGCGGTACGTTACAAAATGTTGATGTAATTTATTTTCTTTCACATAATTTATGGACAAACTATGAGAGACGTATGAGGTGAGTGTTTTTTTTTTTTTTTGCTACAATTCGAGAAAAACGATATTCCCCCAGAGTGCATAATTGATTAAAGGGTGGGAGATTTATTATAATGGGGTGGAAATCAATTTCTAGTGGGAGCATATCCTCGAGAAAAAAATTTTCACACCTCTTAAACACTTGATGATTGGTTATAAACTATCTATATAATTTATCTCTCTTCATATGACTTAGAGAGCATAGCGGATCCTCTGGTTCATAATCCATGGTCTTTTCTAGTCCAAATCAGGAAGACCGTTGGATTAGATCACGAG